>JANBSU010000037.1:0-111693 GCA_027578835.1 Coemansia sp. RSA 2050 | reverse complement strand
ATCTGTTAGCAGTCACACGGAGCTAGCAGCAGGCCTGCGGGGGCCATATGCCAGGAGCATCTCATGTGAAAGCAAGTTGCTACCGTGTCCAGCTCTCCAGCTAACCTCATGAATTGTATTGCTCTGTTGTGAGGCTCGATGATGAACCATTCGATCTATTTAGGCGCCTAGGCACAGATCTGGCGAACGTGACTGTCTCAAAGTACTCGAACCAGGAGACCGCAGTAACCATCGGCGAGTCTGTTCGCGATGAGGACGTGTTTATTATCCAGTCGGGCTGCGGCGAGATCAACGACCACTTGATGGAGCTGCTCATTATGATTAACGCATGTAAGACGGCCTCGGCTCGCCGCATCACAGCCGTGCTGCCTTGCTTTCCCTATGCGCGCCAGGACAAGAAGGACAAGTCGCGCGCACCCATCTCTGCAAAGCTCGTGGCTAATATGCTCTCTGTAGCCGGTGCCGACCACGTAATCACTATGGACTTGCACGCAAGCCAGATCCAGGGCTTTTTCGATTGCCCCGTCGACAACCTGTACGGCGAGCCCTCGGTTCTGCGCTACATCCGCGAGAACGTCCCAGACTGGAAGAGGGCCATTATAGTCTCGCCTGATGCTGGGGGCGCTAAGCGTGCCACCTCCATCGCAGATCACTTGGATCTTGACTTTGCCCTGATTCACAAGGAGCGCAAAAAGGCCAACGAGGTCTCTCGAATGGTGCTAGTTGGTGACGTAACTGACAAGATTGCCATCTTGGTTGACGACATGGCTGATACCTGCGGCACGCTGGGGTTGGCTGCCAAGACACTCATGGACAACGGTGCGTCGGCCGTCTACGCCATTGTCATTCACGGCGTGCTCTCTGGAAAGGCTCTAGACGTTATCAACAACAGCGTACTTACCAGAGTGGTCGTTACAAACACAATTCCCCATGCCGAGAAGAAGAAGGTCTGCCCGAAGCTGGACACCATTGACGTGAGCGCCGTCTTGGCTGAGGCAATTCGCCGTACGCACAATGGTGAGTCTGTTTCGTATCTTTTTGGACATGCAGCAATTTAGACTCTTGCTTTAATTGCGGCTGTGCCTGGCTAAGATGCAACAATAAACACATAATAGAGAGATATGATATGGAGTAGCCACTGTAATAGTGAGCCACCATGCCTTGGCATTGTCGGGGCTACCATCCTCAGTAGCAATATGCACAACACCTACACTTTTACATTGGTTGGCCATGTAATCAAAATGTCAACATCAGCAGCGCCAAGTTGGGCAAATGTCGCTAGAAGAGGCTGTTTTGTTAATCCCACTTCAAAGAATATTAAACAAGGCGGCGCAGAGAATCGGCATATGGCTTGAACGGCTGATTCGCCATAGCCCAGGCGATTTCGCGGCGGAACACTTTGCGCATATCTGGGGGCATGTCTACAAACGCAAGCTTTGGGCACATAACAGCGAGTTGCATAGCAACGACTGCTACTTGCTTGGCCGAGGCATCATCCTCGTCCGCTATGATCACCAGTTTTCTAAAGTTGCTGCTCAAAGGATAGTGCCTTTCGTGGAGTACGCTCGGTTGCTTGTTCGCTGGAAGCGCCTTCACATTTGTAAAATACCTCTTCAACCTGCATCCAAGACTGACAAGACTCGGTAGCGCGGAAATAACCTCGATTATGTTGTCGGTGTTGAATGGCAGATTGCAAAACATCAGGTGCTCAAGAACCGCCGTTCGTGGTGCCATTTTGATGGCTTTGAACAGTTGCATATCGGGCGTGTCGTTGGCCAGCCTCAGCTGCGTCACCACAAGCAACATGCAATCGATTTGCTGCTTGATGGCTGTGTTTCCTTGCTCAGCTATAATCAAATTATCCACATCGGTTACAGTGTCAAGTTCAATCATGTTCATTCGCGTGACACCACTGCGCTTGAATACGTCATAGCTGCCCATGATGTTCCCGGAGACAACTCGAAACGGAGTGCGTAGGCTTTGAAGCGACCCGCCATTGCCCCGGTAGAGCAGGTCGTCCTCAAATGGGTAAATTCCATGAATGCTCAGCTGAACCAGAGTGGGGAACAGCGCCACGTCCTCAATCTTTGCCCATGTCGTGTGGCGTGGAATATCATCTAGTTTCAGAATTAGCGACGTCAGGCTGGCATAGACGACTGGAGCCTTGGAATCGCCATAGATCAAGGCAAGCCAATCGGTTTTTGTGGTGGACCGCAGAACAAGCTTCTTTAAGGTACTCGCGTTGAGATAGGCAATCCTCGCGAACGGAGCACAGACCTGGCCCGTACCTTGTATAAGGCCTGTTAATCCAGATACACCCGGGAGCTGGAACGATGGTAGAGAGCATCCAGGAGCAGAATCCATTTCCACGCGACTAACGCCGCCCTTGCACAACTCCGATACCAGCACATTGCACAGTCCCCTGTTCTGCTGGTTTGTCTCGCCTGCTGTGCAAAAATACATGGATACCCTAGTAACTTTGGGAGCTAGTTTCAACAGAGAGCAAGCAAAGTTAGCCACTGTCTCGTCCCTAGACGTTGAAATAGCGCTGGGGCTTTTGTCACAAGCACCTCTATTAGGTCTGGGGTCATAATCCTCGCTTAGAAAGATCATCAGGCTGGTCGCAGTCGGAAACATCGCACGCCCGTAAACTGGCCCAACAATGGCTTTGCCGAATGCTCCGACGCATATTTGCCCCCAACCAGGAGCCAGTACAATGACACGCTTAACCAGCTTGTCTCTGTCGAAATGTGGGAGCGAAAAGTTGGCTGGCCATGCGGGATAGACGACCTCATACCAGCTTGGAAAATTGTTGAAGATGAACATGCAGTTGTCGCAAATCGAGTTAAGAGCTGCCACGCGCCAACGCTCGCTGACCCAAAGCAGCGGCAAGAGGATACTCTTTCTACTGTTGTGTTTGTCGATGGCTCCGTCAAGCGAGGTCCTAGCGCGCTCCTCTAGATACTCAACTACCAGCTCCACAATAAGCATGGGTAGGGTTTGGAACCGAGATGGTGGGGCCATTTTAAAAAAATGCAAGAAATGAATGAAAATATGCGAATGAATAAGGCAGGTGACAAAAAAGGATTGTTTTACAATAGCATATGGCAAGGAAAAGCAAGTAGAAAAGAGTGATGTCAATGTTTGTAGTAATCGCAGCCGTGATAATCAACAGGTACCGATCAAGAAGCAGGTGCATGAATCAGCCGCGTGTGCATTGCGGCAAGCAAGCTCGTGTCGATCACTCTGCACGTACTGTGAGCCACTTTGTCCATCCAGCCTTGCTTCCGTACAGCTCTCCCGGCCATTGATTTACTCTTTATTAGCAGCTCTGGCAGCACTGCGCGGCCCTCCTTAACAGCTTCCTAGTGCCTGTAAGCCTCTCGGACCGCCTGGACTGTCTGTGCCCCCCATGAACCGGTCCTGTGCTGTGGCTTCCTTCCAACAAACAGGTTTCCAGCTGGACTGATAGCCGCCCCTCTTTTCTCTGTATAAAGCCCGTCCCCAATTTCCCAACTAAGGTTCTCCCGCTTTTCAGCACCCTTTCCGCGTGTGTCAAACGAGCAGCAGCCTTTGCGTCCTTTCTCTGTTCCCCTGCGCCAGACTGTTGCGGGAGATTTTCCTTTCTAACCAGTTCTTTGTGCTATTCATAGCGCCCATCCTTTTCTCCCCATTTGCTGGTCGACCCAACAACCTTTAAAGTGCAGACTTTCCCACTGACATGCTTTTCTTTTGTTTCTCGCATCTTTTTCTCATTTTTTTAAAATAGTCTGCTCCTTGTTAATTTTTACCGCCCTCTACTAGTTATCTAGAACTCGCCTATTTTTTCCACTTATACTCACAACCCTTTGTCCCTTTGCAAAGCTACTCCCTTAAAAGAACAAGGCCACAGTCATTGTTTTTTTTACTTTACCCCGCTTGCATTTTTCTAAGAGACCGCCTACTACACACCATACACTCGTTACTCTGGGTGCGCTTATCTACCTCTAATGACTACGGACTTTAAACGGGTTGTCAGCAACCCGATATTCGGCGGGACTCTGGTCCTCATGTTTGCCGGTATTATTGTCAGCTTGGCGTGCGCTGCGACACAACCCGTGCAGGTTTCCGCTACGACATGGTTTATGATTGTGTATCTGCTCCTACTCGCTATCTCCCTGGTTTGGGCCATTGCCTATGGCTCGCTGAACCGGTACCGACATGCGCTGCTGACTGTGATTGGCGTCGGGCTCTCGCTCAACGTCGGACATATTGGATACTACATCAACGCCAACATCGTCGCGTTGCAGGCAATGTCAGCTGGTCTGATTTTTGTCGAAATTATGCTGTTTTTCTGGGTGCTCGTCTTGGGAAGCGGACCGGGTACTTACCTGGCGGAGCTCACTGGAACCGGCAACGATATGCGGAACATGGGCTACGGTGGCGAGCACTCCATGTCGCGGGTCAACAACTACCGGCACACTGTCAACTCCAACACCAACTCTGGCGGCCGCGGTAGCATTGCTGACTATTACACGTCGGAGTTGAACCAGTCGACGGTCTCTGGAAAGGGCACCGATACTACTTCTATTGTCTACAAGGCTCGGGCACTGTATCCGTACGAAGCTAACCCGGATGACCCTAACGAGGTTTCTATTGCCAAGGAGGAAATTATGCTAGTTATTGACGACAGCGGCAAGTGGTGGCAGGTCAAGAAGGAGGACGGCTCTGTAGGTATTGCCCCTAGCAACTACCTCGCCAGGATTTCCTCATAAGCGGGCGCTCTATGTCGACATGGACAAACGTACTCTCCAAAAGCTGTATATGACTATCTCTTACCTTTCTATTTGTTCATTTGTTTTTCACTCGGTTTATACATTATCATCACGTTTCTTCTTTTATGCCTCTTGTGTCGTGCAAGGCAATGAAATTTACAAGAAACGCGGCCTTTTTTCTGAAAACGAGCGTTTCTGGGTATGCATTAGCGCCATGCGCTGCATCTGGCTTCATACACCCATGCTGGCCGTTTTCCTTGGTGAACATCTGTAGTGTGCAGGTTGTACGTGACCCGCGGGATCGAGCCAGAGCTTGTGTCGACGTCCAGAATCCCGTACTTGACGTGACCTGGCCTCCGGTGGTGCAGGGTCGTCTCGCTGGTCATGTTAGCCTGGAACTGGCCAACCAAGGGGAAGGTGAACTGGCTGATAGGTGATGTCGAAAACTCAATATTGCCCGAAGGCAATTCAACTGCAGCCATCTCGTGCCGGTCGCCCGAGAGGAAGAACAAGTTGGGGACATGTCTAGTTAGTTCCAAGATTTCGGCGCGCTCGGTCGGGTATCCACGCCAAGTGTCCTGGCTCGAGTCCTCGTTCGACCAGCCAAATGTCAGGGGCACCGATGATATGACGAATTTCACTGCTGCGGTGTGGTTGATGGCAGCTAGCCACTGTGTGAAATGGGCCTTTTGCTCTTTGCCGAGCATCGTTGCCCTGCTCCTGCCGATTTCGCTCTTTGTCTCCCAGTGTGAGCGGTAGCGGCGCGTATCCCATGCATAGAATGCAATATCGCCGTAAGTGAAATTGTAGTAGGCGTGGTTGGAAGACGAGGGCGGATTAGCCAGCCCGTTATACTCGTTGTATGCAGCCAAGGCACTGCCCATGGGCGGGGCGTCTCCAGCATGCCAATTGTTCATTATTTCGTGGTCGTCGTAGACATGTATCGTGGGCACCTTGCGCACTAGCCTACGTGCTGATTTCGTTCGGTACACTTGGCGGTAAAGGCGGCGATAGTCCTCTACGCTGGAGCCAAAGTAGAGGGGCAAGTCGGCGTAGATAAAGTCGCCTAGGAACACAGCCATGTCGAGGTTGTCGCTGTGGTCCAAGATACTGGCGAATCCTCTGATATCAGGCGATAGCGTGGGCCGGTAGGGGAAATTGGGCTTGATGCACGAGCCAGTGGCAAAGCGTAGCTGCGCTGGATCACCGGGTAATGGTGCTGTTTTGAATTCTACAGAGCTCAAGAGGGCCGTTTGGGAATGAAGTGTAGGCTGCCGACAGTGTAGCGCGACGATGTACTTGGTTGAGGGCTGCAGGTTCATTAGTGCTGTGGTCATAGTGAAATCCGTGGCATTGGTGGGTGGCTCAAACACGCCCGCGCTTTCCCAGGGCACATTGCGGGTATTGATCCAGTCGGAGTCGTGACCCAACTCCTTGTAGCGCAGCTCAAGCTCTCCGCCATCGGGGTAGCGTATGTGCAACTTGGCCGAGTTGTGAGAGACATAACCCGGTCGGAATATAAACAAGTCGAGGCCTGGGGTGAGGAGTGGGCGATAGACGAAATCTAAACACATAGTGAACATGGCTAGGTCCACTAGCAAAAGCAATGCACTGAGCACTGACAGTCTCTTATGACCGTCTCGACTGGCCTTGGTTAGCAGCACGGCGGCCTTTTCGGGCAGAGGCTTATACTGAGAGAGATCTAAATGCTCGTGGTATTTGATGCGGCGAGTAACAGTGCCCGAGGTACTGCCCTCGCGACTGGAGGACTCGGACAGCGGGTCGTCAACACAGATCTCGATGGAGTGGCGGCGAAGCCTTTCGATGGCGGTTGCCAGTGACCACTTGGAGGCTATCTCGCGCACTAGAAGGAACAGCGACACGGGGAAGGCCACCATGTCGGCTAGAAAGAGGTGCTGCGAGGGTATGACCCACAGAAGCGATGCTGAGAATAGCAAGTGCAGCGCAGATGCAGCTTTGACAATGTTCATTTTTATTTCAGAGGTATAGTTTGTAGATATTGTAGAAGAAAAAGCTCGTAAAGGAGACAAGGACAGAAATGTGCCAGTTTTCCTTTAGCCCCGTCAGCTCGCCTTGCATCTGGACCCTCGTTGTCTGTTAATGCCACTATCCAAGGCCGATTCCTCTGTTTGCGACAAAAATCATGCACATTGGCCTGGACGGCTGGCTAGTTGCGAGTGTGCCATCTTTGCTGTCCCCTTTGCCAAGCCAATCAAACAAACACGGTTCGGGGCATCAAAAAAATTTGCCAGCTTAGCGTCAACAAAAGGCGCGGGGGGAGGGAGAATCCCTCTCTTTTTTATCTGGAGCTCAGATTACTGTTGAATTTTTTGCCCCCTTTTATAACCACATACTCGCATTTGCCATTGCAGCACTCAATGGCAGTCATTAGGAGGCGCAGGTCGTCCATGTGGGAGACGGTTCGCGAGACACCGCGAGACTGGCTCATGCAATGGATAGAAGACTATGAATTAATAGACTGGAGCAAGCTTTCAGAGGCCACCAGTTGGCCGTGCGCACTTGTACTCAACGCCATATTTGTGCTTGTAAGCACAGCGCGACAGCTGAGTCCAAGCAGGAACACTGCAGCAGGGATACTTGGCAGGATCCCGCAGCGCTGGGACGAAATTTCGAGCTCGGGCGCGGATAGGTGGCGTGGAACACTGCTGTTCTTGCAACTGCTGTTGTTCGCGTTGAGCGTGGGCAACGCATGGTGGCTGTTTACTACGAGAAGGACGTACCATCTGCGGTTGAAGGATGTGGGATCAAAGGCATTGTCATCGAGCTGCCGGATGGTGGCACTTGGGACTCGTCGGCCGCAGTGGGCTGGTCGCTGGTGGGGGTGGATGATCTGGGCGGTGTGGAAGCGGGTCATGGGGGTTGACGACTCGATTCAGGGCGAGATCTGGGAGCTGTCGTTGTGGACGCCGCCGGTGTTTGCGCGGAACCTGTTTTGTTGGTTTTCGCCTGTGCAGCTCCTGACATTGTCGTTTATGAATGGGACTAACTGGTTCTATATCCTGCCCATGGCGGCGGCTGTGGCTGGGCAGTGCACGGTGCTGGTGCTGGCGTATGCGACTATGGTGAAGGATAAGCAGATTATATTTGGGGAGATGTACGACGAGTACAACGAGACCTTTGTCAATCCGCGTGTCTTCGCACCCAAGCAAGATGCTGCAACGAGCACGATGGAGGACTGGGCGGCGGAGCAAAGGAGGAATGCGGCTACCTCGCGCCCCTCTTTGGCACATGGCTTGTACCGGCCCGTGTCGGCTGCTGAACGCCAGCAGAGCGTGCCTGCGCCATACGCGAGTAGCAGGATCGGTAGCCTTCGACCCGAGGCTCGTCGAACGACTATGCTCGCGTCAAACAGCAACAAGACAGACAGGCCCCCTGTGCCTGCGCCTGCGCCTGTGAGCTATGACCGGTATGGGCGTAGAATCAGCCAGTCGCAAAACCTAGATCCAGCTGGCTCTTTCAAGGCTCGTGATCGCACTGACAGTAGGCGGCGACACGTGGAAATGACAGACAATGCTTCTGGGGCATACTAAGCCTTCCACAAACCAACAACATACGCTCTGCAGTTTGCTTTCTTCATAACTTTTTTGCTGTATTTGGTGCTATACATTTTTCTCTTTCTTTTTTCCATCAGCCATTGGGCCTCTGCAGCTAGAATGGCCGAGTACTTGAGCAAGGCAATGGCCCTGGCGCAAGATGCGGCCAAGTTGTCAATGCGGTTTTCAGAAGGACTAGTGGACAATGCGCTCGAATTCGGGCTAGATACTCCGGGGAGCTTTTACGACAATGCCGAGTACAAATTAGCGCTAGTGCGCAAAGAGCTAGGCTCTGGAACGGACAAGGACAAGCTCGTTGCGATGAAGCGGCTGCTGGCGGCAGTGGCGAAGGGCTATGACGCGTCCGAGCACTTTGCCGACGTAGTCAAGAACGTGGCTTCGGGAAACCTGGAAGTGCGGCGCCTGGTGTACATTTATCTCCTGCGGTACGCTGAGCAAGAGCAGGACTTGGCGCTGCTGTCTGTAAATACGTTCCAGCGGGACCTTGGCGACTCCAACCAGGTGATACGCGCCATGGCGCTTCGCGTCATGTCGAGCATCAGAGTGCCCGTCATTAGCCCCATTGTCGTGCTGGCTGTGCGCAAGCTGGCGCTGGATCGGTCGCCGCATGTGCGGAAGACGGCGGCGCTGGCGGTCACCAAACTGGTGAGGCTGGACGCTGGGCTGCGCGAGGAGCTGGTGGAGATTGTGGAGACAATGCTGCGGGAGAGCTCGCCGCTGGCTGTGGGGTCGGTTATCCATGCCTTTTGTGCAGTGTGCCCGACGCGATACGACATGGTGCATGGGCAGTTCCGCCGCTGGTGTGTGATGCTGGCCGATCTCGACGAGTGGGGGCAGGTCGAGCTAGTCAAGCTGCTGGTGGCCTATGCGCGCACGCAGTTTGCCAAGCCTGCTAGCGACAGCCTGGACGCTGACCATGCGCTTTTGCTGCGGTCGATTCAGCCGCTCATGCAAAGCCGCAATAGCGCCGTGGTTATGTCTGCCGTCTCAGCCTTCTGCCACCTGGCGCCGCAGACGCTGCTCCCCGTGGTGGCGCGCCCGCTAGTGCGCCTACTCAAGGCCGGCCGCGAGTCCGCCTATGTCGTGCTGACGAACATCCAGCAAATAGCGCGTCGCTCGCCGGCAATGTTTTCTCCCTATGTGCGCAGCTTTTACGTCGCTGCCAGTGACCCGCCATTTACGCGGCGGCTGAAGCTGCAGATTCTTGCGGCGATTGTGTCGCCCAAGACCGTCAGCATGATGGTTGCCGAGGTCGCTGGATACACGCAAAGCCTGTTGACTGACATTGCTGTTGGCGCTGCGGGGGTGTTGTTGGCGTGTGCACGGAGTGTGTGCGAATCGGCAATGGACTGCTTCTCTAGCCTATTGCTAATGCTCGATGACGCGAGACCAGAGGTCAGCAGCGCTGCGATGCACGCTGTGTGCGGTTTGCTCCTCGACGGCACGGTCCGCGATCTCCAGGACCGCACTATGACACTGTACGATATTGTGTGCTTTTTGGTGCGAAAGATGGATAGCGACAAGCTCAAGGACGATGGAGCGCGCGCATGTGTCATTAGCTTGGTATGCGCCTTTATGCGGTCCAAGTTTGGCGGTCTCCATGCGTTGGAAGTGCTGAGACGTGGTGCGCGCTCGTTCAAGGAGGAGGGCGTGCAGACGAAGATGCAGCTGCTAGAGCTGAGTGCTTGCCTAATGCTGGTGCACCGAGCACAGGAGGAGGGCCCTCTTGCCCGGATGCTGGAGGAGTATTCAGAGAAAATGCGCGATATCCATGCCTATTTGTTTACGCTTGCGCGCTATGACGTTGACTTTGATGTGCGCGATCGAGCGCGTATGCTGCGCGCTTTGTGTCCTTTGCCTGGCGACGAGGCGCACTCGGAGCAGATGCCAAGGGTGCTGGAGATTGCCAACGAGCTCGTTGCTGCTAGTAGCGATAACCTTGGACAGGCTGGTCATCGGCTCGACCAAAGGACTGCCTTTACTATTGGGTCGTTGTCGCTGACTGTTGACCGGCCGATGAGCGAGTATGCGCCGCTGCCTGAGTGGCCCACAGTGAAGCCTCCGAGCGTCGATCGCGGCACACTGCCTGGTACTCGCAATGTCGGAGGAGGAGGAGGCAAGGTGGACGTAAGTCCGGTCAGCATGGCTCAGCAACAGAATTATCCAATGTCGCGAGCTATCAACATTGCGGGGATCAGCGGGCGTGCTCAGCCGTATTCTAGTGGGCCAGAGTACTCGACGCCACGTAGTGCGGCTGACCACGATGATTTGGACGCCTTTTTGAATTCGGCTGATGATAGCCCTGATCGCGTGGTGCATCTCAATCCGCGTACTGCCTTTGTGTTCCAGCAGTCTGCGGAATCATCGGAATCATCGGAATCATCGGAATCGGATATCAGCTCAGGTGAAGAGAGTGAAAGCGAGAGTGAGAGTGAGAGCGAGAGCTCGGGTCTTGAAAGCAGTGCTAGTAGTGAGGAGGGACAAAGCGCCGAGGAGGAGAGCAGCGATGATGAACGCAGCCCGTTTACTGGTGCCAGGAGCAATAGTCAGCCGTTTTTGTCAAGCAGCACCTCTGCTGGGTACCCAGGCTTTGGTGGCAGGCGTAGTTCTGAGGACGAGCAAGTACATCCATTAATGGACGGAACATCGCAGCACTGGCAATAGACAAATACTAGCTTTTTCAGTTCAAACAGACGTTATCAAGTGCCATTTCCAGCTGTGGATGTTTATACATACGCTTAGTAACTTTCTATTACTTTCATGGGCGTTAAGGGGGTGGAGTCAACACTGCTTTGTTTGACGACAATTGTTGTTGGTGCTGTACAAACTTTGGAGATAAAGTCAACAAAGCAGTATAGCTCCTATTAATTCAAAAATAAAGGGACTGCCAATAGAAGATGCAATTGTCGATTGCAACTGTGCGAGAAAAGTAGCAAAAGGCATTAAAAAGTCAACCAGAATAGAAAGGAAAAGCTCTTTGTCACACAGCTACCATTTTATTATTATTTCCATCTTAAACCCCCTCAATTGTGACTGCTGCAAGTTATAATGAAGACTAGATAGAGTTTATATTAATAAATTGTTTTGAGTTTCTTGTCAGTGAAGCTAAAGACCTCCATCCATGTTTGGCGACGACCTGGCACCCTTATAGTCGCCTGCCGCTGCCCGTAGACGTGCGTACATAATGCACTGGTTGATGTATCCCTAAACATCCGCTGCCGTCATTGCGCTTGTCCCGCAATAGATTGCAGATTATGTGATACTACCTGTTTTTTTTGGTGCCACACTGACAATAGCAAGTGATGTACTTTGGTTTGCCTCAATGTATGAGCCACCTGCTAGGCTGTCTAACCCGTATATAGAACAGGGTGTTTCCTGAGCTCACTTACCAAAGCCAATGGAGTTTAACCTGGCATAAGCAAACAAAGCAATAACTAGTTTTATCTAAGTACTAGGTGGTTATTCAAAAATAGAAGAAAAATTCTGCTTGAGCTGGCGTACTACATATGCGCAGAAATGCTGGGTACATGGCTAGCTTGTGATTCATATTGGGATTGTACGGATCAGCTATTCTGTAGTAAAGAATATACTAAGACCTGTTGGTTTTTCTTATTAGGTAAATGTGGCAACGCCACTCCATTTATACTAAACATTTACTACTAATAGACGCCCTTTCCCTGAGTTGTTGACTTCCCGTATTACTGTCATTATTTATCCGTGTGCATGTACTTGTCTTTTTCGCTCGTGTCCTCAATGTGCGTGCGCTGGAAATCAACGCAAGCTTCGCCCATGATATCACGTGGTTCCGCTATCACATATTCCCAAAGTGGGGCTGGAAACGACACCCACCATGTGTTTGGGTGTTTTGCTAGCCATTCAAAATAGAGAGTTAATTGTAAAGTTTGCATTATGTTTAATAGCATTGATGGCCTTAGTTGTAGTAAAGAATAAACTGAGTACTTGTTGTTTTTATTCTTTATAGATATGTGGCAGAGCCACAGCTTTTATACCAATAAATTGTTACTACTATACGTTCTTTCCCTGAGTCGTCGTCGCGCACATCTTGTCTGTGTGCATTTGTGGATGTCTCTTTGCCCATGTCTTCGATGTGCGTGCGTCAGCAATTTATGCCAGTCTTGCCCATTATACCCGTGATTTCGTCATCACATTAGTAAGGGTTTTTAGTAAAGAGTCGAGTACACAAGGATCACACGACTTGTAACCACAACAGCAACATAGCGCTTGTGAGGAGAGGTAGTAAAGTATAGAGAAGTTGGTGCACTTGAGTAGGGAGTAGAGGTGTCAATGTTGGTGGGAGCAGATGTCGGCTCAAAGCTGCTGGTCAAGGACGAGCCAGAACTAACAGTAGATGAGCCAGAACTGCTAGTGGGCAAGTCAGAGGTCACAGTTGACTCAGCTGTTGATTGAGGACAAATTAGAGCTAGCAGAAAAAGAGTCGGTGCTGCTGCTGGACAAATCAATGTTGCCTCTGGTCAAAGACAAAGTAGTAGGGTGTGGCGCCAAAAACAGGTAGTGTCACATAATCTGCAATCTATTGCAGGATAAGCGCAATGACGGCAGCAGATGTTTAGGGATACACCAGCCAGTACATGTACAAACGTCTATGGGCAGCGGCGGGCGACTATAAAGGTGCCAGGCCGTCGCCAAACATGGATAGAGGTTTTTAGCTTCACTGACAAGAAACTCAAATAATATATTTATATAGACTATATTTATTCTTCATTATAGTCAGAAAATTCGCTAAACAGAAGATTTTCAATGTTCTTTAGTTCTTCCCTTCCTTTCTTTTCTCTCCTTTGTTTTGCTTCAACGCCCTCAGCTATGCTAGCATAACTTTGAATAAATCTAAAATGTGCATTATCATCCCCACAACTTTTTATGGAGCTCCAACCGAGTGGGTTTATAATAAAAATATATGTGGGACATGTGAGTTTAGTATTTGCGTATTGTTCATAACCACTTTCATGCGTGTACACAATTCCATTGGTTGCTAAACAAACAGTAAACTTTGTTATTTCCCCAGAGAGTTGAATTTTTGCCGAATCTAGTGCAATATTACAGGCTTTAATTGGAACTAAAATGGGCTTAAGTATTATAGGTACTCCTTTAATTATCTTTACAACTTGACACTCTATTTTTACATTTGAGAGTATCTCAGTATTGGCTAGATGCTCTAATTGTTGATCCAGATTTTCATTGTCCATTGGCAGTTAACTAGAAAATATTAATTGGGAAATGGGGTAATTCGGTAAGATAGAATAAAGTGGTAGTAAAGGGAAAAAGGAGGAGGAAGATTATATATAGGGTTTATCCCAAACCCACCTAGTGCTATCCAACAGTTTCTTTGCATGGCTGCAGGACTTGGCGTGTTGGCCATTAATGTGCCAGCTACGTTCAATTCGATAATTCCACGTAATCACCACTGTTGACATTCGGATACGTTGGGTTTTAAATTTCCTCTTTTTGTACATTAGCAGGAGAGGTTCTCTTAGCTTCTTTTTCCGGGTTTATTTTTTATTATCGTTATCAGTTTTGAGACGTAGCACAAAGCTTAACAGATCATGTGACGTCGCCTGTTTTTTTGGTGCCATACAAGTCCTAAACCGAGCACTTTACAAGATGATTCAACTGCGTGATACCTCACACCATGGCATCCATCTAAGAGAAGATAAGCAATGGCTATAAATTAGGTGCCTATCTAGGCGTTAGTGGCAAACATGCTAACGATGCCAATCAATCACACAATCGAAGCAGCATAGCAAATGGAACATCCTTTTGGAACTCAGACATCGCTGGGTACAAAGAGCAGCTTTGCACAGTGATAACAACAAGGAATGGGGTCTCTTTTCTTAGGTTTTGATTTTTGGAGTTTTAGAAAACTAATAGCATCAGCCACATCAGCCATATTGTCCACTCCTTTTTAAGTATCATTGTCATCTCCAGCTGCTGCTAGAGTAGCTACACTAGCCATATGGGGATATTGTGGACACTATAGCTAGCACAGCTTGTATAGTTATTGCAGCTGATAGCACTAAGGAGACCAAGTGGCCCCTGAGAAGGAGTTAGATTCTGACTGCCATGTGCTGGTAAGATATACTAACTTAGACTCTTTGCAATCCGTGGCAAAATAAATAAAAGTTTTTTAAACATAACTCAAAGAGTCTATCCTAATTCTACATATCCTTGCATTGGGTTTAGATACTAAAAAGACATTAAATCGAATACTGATTAGTTGTAATATCAACGTGTGTTCTCTGCTTATCAGCTCCTGATATATATTCTAGTCATGCTCACTTGTATCACCATGGGAATAATACAAGGGTTCCAAGTGCTCGGCGGCTGTCTAATCGTATCTTGGCGGCTGTGCTTATCTTTCGGCGGATAGTTGACATTTATCGAAACGCCTCCTAAACCACCGCCGGCATCCACAACAACAAAACTCCCTTTTACAATAGTTTTATTGTCTAATATAAATAAAAAAGTTACTGGGCCTTGGCTTTAATCGACACATACATGTGGTCGATCTGGCTCCGATAATGCTGAATAGCTACGCGACGCTTCAGTTTGTACGTCGGCGTAAACAAACCATTGCCCTCAATGTCAAAGGGAACCGGGTCGCAATAGATATCAGCAATCATCTCGCAAGTCCTCAGCCTTGCCTTTTTTCCATGCTGGAACAAGACGACGAGCATGGCATTAATGACTTGCGCGTTGTTGGCGAGTTCTTCGATAGTAGCGGACTTTAAATCGGTGATCTTACGGGCCAATGGCAAGAATGCTTCTGGATCCGGGACCACGACAGCGACAAGATCTGCGTGGTCCGGGTCGCTGTAGATAAAGATATCATGGACCAGCGGATGGCGGCTATAGACGGTCTCTAGGTATTCTAGTGCGACAGATTGGTCAAAGGGCTCACGGATGCGTACGACGTTTTCCTTGCGGTCTATGATCTCGATATTGCCGTCATCGTTGATAGTGGCAATATCGCCCGTGGCTAGCCAGTCTCCGTCCAGGGCAACGTGGGTCTTGGCTTCGTCGCGGTAGTACCCAAGAAACACGCTCGGACCACGGACCAACAGTTCGCCGCGTGGGTGAAGACCTGTAGTAGTGACGTAGTCCATTTCCGGGATATCTCTCAAGCAAATATCGACGCCCGGCAAGGGCACGCCAACGTGGCCAGATGTCTTGTCGCTGAGAAGACAGGCGGTGGCAGCCGAGCAGCACTCGCCTAGACCGTAGGACTCGAGCACAGGGCAGCTGACGGCAACACGGAGAAATCCCAACACGTGGGCGTCGATTGGGTCGCCACCCGAGATGAGTAGCTTTAGACGGCCACCAAAGTACTGCGCAATCTTATTACACACCAGCTTGTCCCAGAAATTGTGCTTGACGCCTCCCTTTCCCGACTTTAGCTTCTGCAGCTTTTGCTTTATGGCTGTGCGAGCCATGGCGCCCGACAGCCCGGGAGCGTAGATGGTGGCGGCTGTGATTCGGTGGTAGATAAAGTTGAAGAGATGGGGGACTCCCGCCATGACCGTCGGCTTTAAGGCCTGTGCGTCTTCGGCTACGTGGGTGACGTCTCCCGAGAAAAAGCCCACGCGCATGCCGCCCAACATACCCGTGTAGAGGATGCTGCGCTCAAAGCAGCTAGCTAGTGTGAAGAACGAGAGGTAGGTGCTGTGGTACAGGGGCATCGAGTGGTACAGCGACTTGGCTGCGGATACGTAGTTGCTGTGTGTGGAAACCACGCCCTTCTGGGGGCCTGTGGTACCACTCGTATAGCAGATCGTGCAAATGTCGCTGGCATTCGGAGGTTTGGGAACCGTGACATTAGCGCGGCCCATTTCAACGACTGTAGCCATGTCCAGGAGCACCACACCCAGACCCTCTGCATGTTTGTGCAAGGCGCGAATAGCCGTGCTAGACATGGCCAAATGCACTGAGCCCCTCGCCTTGTTCTGCAAGGAATCCATAGAGACGATGACGCGCAAACTGGGCATCGTGCACTTGAGCGCCAACAGCGTGGCGACTTTATCGATGGAGCACACCACGACAGGTATCTGCGCATGGTTGACTATGTGCTCGACGCAGTCGCTACTGAGGGTATCGTAGAGAGCCACCGAGAAACGACGGGCCCTGAATCCGGCAAACTCTGCGACCACCCACTCAATGCGGTTCTTGGAGTAGATGCCAAGCGGGGTCTGATGCAGAGGCGAGAACCCTGGCGCCCGCCCCACGTGCTTGTCGTAGAGCTGGTCGAGACCAGATCCAAACCAATCGATTAGCTCGGCGATCTCTCGCGTGGTGCGCCACCGGTATTCACCCAATTCGCGGCGCAGCGTCGAGTACTGCCGAGCGCCTAGGAACGGCGCCGTCGGGAAGACTATCAGTGCGCGCTGGAATAGATCGTAGAGTGTCATCACCATCGGATAGTCGTCAGGCACTTTGCCAGAGGGGAACTCTGGATGCCGCAGAATTGCAGAGTACCCGGGTCGGGCGGAGTTGGGGACTACGTAGGAGTTGGAGCCATGGTGGTGGTGAGAGGAGTGGTGGTGGGTTATGCTGGTATGGTGGTGCGCGATGCTGGCGTGGTGATGGTGCGGAGCATGGTGGCCCGAATGGTGGTGGTGATGCGTGATGCTCGCGTGGTGGTACGGCGTGTGGTGGTGGTGCAAAGGCTGGTGCATGGTTAGAGAGATCGATAGAAAAAGAAGGGGGAGGATAGAGGACAACGAAAGGGGCTTTGGGGGGCAGAGAGAGGGAGAGTGGAGGCGATGCTACTTAAAGCAAAAACAATAAACCGCATTAAGGACCAGGATGTGGAGAGAGCCAGAGATAATTGTTATTGCGCCTCTCTTTTCCTGCGGTGCGTGCTAGAAAAATGTGTGAATATGTCCTAAAACGACAATATACCACTTTCCGGAACATTCGGCTGTTTTCCCATCTTTTCTCCCAGACACCACATGTATGCCACCCCGAGCCGGAAGTAAAAGTAGATTTAAACCGAGCACCACCATGAGGCAACCGTCTACCAACCTTGCGTCTCACACTTGCCGGGAAGGTGGCGCAAGACGTGCACCTCATATAGAGACGGGGAAAAAAGGCATTCCTCATTTGCCAGGCCAAGGAGGCTTGCGTGATTTCTTTTGGAAACAGGCTTTAACGATAAGCCACTATTTGCAATACCTTAGAAGCAACATAGATTAAACCCCAAAAAAAGGCTGATTAGCCGTTTTACGTCTGGCCAGATACTTTGGCAGAAAAGGCCGGTGCCAAATCACTATTTGTCTGCGATGGCGAATGTATTGGCGGCAGCGGCAGCAGCGACGGTGGCGAGGATGCCGGCGGAGAGGTGCTTGTATGCGACATGGGTGTCTGCGTGCCATTGACAGGCGGCAGCGATGGATGGGGCGATTCGGGCCGATCCAGAGCGGATGGTTCGGCTAAAGCAGGCATGGCCTTTGCAGCGTCATCACCATATTCCTTGGCAGCAGCAGCACTATGCGGCGTGACATTGCCATTGAGATTACCACTTCCATCGTCGTCGTCGATGGCAGCAGCGTGGAGGTCAACATCCATCTCGTCGTCTCGGGAAGATGCATCGGCAAAAGACGCAGCAACCACAGTGGATGCCTCTGAAATAGCCGACTGCCCGCCCAAGCTGAGCATAGACTTGTACTTTGCAAATTCCTGATTGTAGCGGTTCATTTCGCGCTCATACAGGTCAAAGTACTTTTGCTTTTCCTCTTGCGGAAGCCCCTTCCAGGTCACCGCCAGTGCGCGAGTAAGGTCGCCCGAAGTCAAGTCAGTCCCAGCGCTTTTGATGCTAGGGCGCTCGTCCTGGCAATAGAGCACAAAGGCGTTGGCCGGCCGCTTGGGCGCATTAGGGTCCTTATCAGATCGCGGCTTGCGTCCTGTAGATGTGTGTGATGACGTGGTAGCGTCAATAGGCGGCAGTAGCGGTGTGCTAGTCGAGCTAGATGTAGGGTTGTGCGCTGCCTTATGGTGCTGCACCCCCTTCCGACGGCCGCGAGCAGTAGGCGTAGCCGCCATACCAGGCGAGGTGGAGCGCAGCGCAACGGTGGGCTCAGAGTCAGAGACCACGGGGCGCGGAAAGGTATCCCTTAGTGGTGCATCCGAGTCAGAATCCGAAGCAAAGCCCTCATTGTGATTGTGATGTGTGCGCTCAAATCGCTCAAGCAAGATGTTTCGCTCGATCTTCATGCGACGCAGCCGCTTTTTCGAGCGAAGAAGCTTGATAGCCAAAAGCTCGTTGTATTCTTCGAGTTCATCCAGCTGACGCTTGAGATCACGGCAGCGGTATTTGTGGTGCTTTTCTACAATAGGAAAAAGGGGGAGGGGAAAGAATGCGCGACAGGTTTAAAAACAATAGGAAAAAATTTAGGCAAGGCATGATTCAGAAAGGAAAAAAAGAGGTGTTTTTATGATGCGTAAAAGGCCATTTGGATAGGGGGCAAGTTCGGAGCGAAGCCTGTCATCTAGGCACTATTTCGCAAGGTCCCTCTCTGGCATGGCGGACGACAGGTATCCAAAGAAAACGTACCTTCTGTGCCTTCGGTCGAGGCAGCAGCAGCCGTAGCGCTAGTCGCGTCTTTTGGCCTTAGCATCTACACAGCGAGAGAGCAAAAAAAGGGTGTTCGATGAGGTG
This sequence comes from Coemansia sp. RSA 2050, assembly GCA_027578835.1. Classification (NCBI taxonomy): domain Eukaryota; kingdom Fungi; phylum Kickxellomycota; class Kickxellomycetes; order Kickxellales; family Kickxellaceae; genus Coemansia; species Coemansia sp. RSA 2050. The sequence continues at coordinate 92,653 of JANBSU010000037.1, read as the reverse complement.
GCGGTGAGTGAAGTGAGAGACCGGGGCTTTGTACAAGGGGAGGCGCTGGCAGGGGCCAGTGAGAGCTACCTTTGACATAGTTGGCAAAAGCACAAGAAGGCAGAAAAAAAACGTTGGAGAATATCAAGGCTGAGAAGGGCGGAAAGAAGAGGCAAAAAAGGAAAAAGAGGAGGGGAGGAGGAAAAAAAGTACATCCACCATCCCTTTCCTCTCATACGCATTTTCTTGTCTCGTCTTTACCCGCACTCGCAAAAGAAGAGAAAAAAAGAGGGGAGCGCGATAAAATAGCTTGAAGAGATTCTATGTCAATACTTTTTTGGGGGAGGGGTAGATTCTGAGCAATTCAAAGCGGTAGGCGTCAACTGATTGGCCCATCTGGCTTTTATTTCACTGAGGCCACCAAGCCGGCATCCAAGGAGCAGCCGATATGCGCGACCCATCGGCAGCCACAGCCTCAAACGACACATCGCCTTTTTCGTACGACGCGACATCGTCCAAGCGCAGCAGCGCCAGCGCCGCATTGCCCGCCACAGACCCTATGCGGCCGGGCGCCTGGGGACGGCGTGGGCGTGGCGCGTCATCGGCACGCACACAGGCAACATGGCCGTCTACGCTGAAATCCGCCAGGGGCGCATCCAGATCGGCGCACGCCGGCGACGTCATCGGACCCAGCAATAGGGGCATCAGGCGCTTCCTCACAATGCCACGGTGATGCGTGCGGATAGTCAGCTCCTGGCCGACATAGCAGCCCTTGTCAAAGTGCACGCCGCCCATGTAGTCCAAGTTGCACTCCAAGGGCACAGCCACCCCACTCACAAAGTCATCGGCGCCCTCGGCAACTCCCTTGAGGATCCGCCGCATCTTTGCTTCGCAGCCCGAGCGCTCCTCAAACTGCACGGGTAGCGATGGCTGGCGGTCCACAGGCATAACCAGGCGCTGGCCCATTTGTGGTGCGCGGCGGTCCTCAGCCCCCGCTGCAGCTCCCGTGGCTGTTATTGTCGGAGTACTGGGGCCCCAGACGCTCCATACGGCGTACTCAGCTGACATGTCACGGATAGCCACCTTGGCGCGTAGGCGGTAGAACTGCAAGGCCTTTAGTATGCGCGCACTTACCCGCTCATCTACCTCCACCAAGAAGCCGTCAGCCACGGTGTACACAAACGCATCGGCAACCGTCCGTCCTTGTGGTGTTAGGAACCCCGTGAACATCCCGCCCTCCGATGCCCGCGCCATGTCATTGCACTGCATGCCCTGCAGGAACGCTGAGGCGTCGCCCCCTGACACTGAAATCACCGAGCGCCCAGTTGCTGCCGCATAGCTGGCCTGTGCGTCGAGCGCCGCACTTAACTCTGCTGTGCTCGGTGCATGGATGCGACGACTGGCCGTGGAGAGCTGTCGCCGTCGCCCTAGCGCTGTAAGTGCCGCTCGAGCGCCTCTGATAGTTGTAAGCATGGTAGGAGGAAAGTGCGAATTTGAAGGAGAGATAACTTTCCGCCTCTGGGAATTATCGCCCAGAGCCATTATCCGCTACACCCCACCTGGCTTTTATGCAGCTCGCAGCTCGAGCTATTTGTGTGGCTCTGGCCACCAATATGACGTTTTCGTTCATGGGGTCTTTCTTCTCTTGTGCTCGCAACTTTTTTTACAACACCTACGACAATAGAGTAAAATGGCACGCAATTTGACCAAGGCCTGGCTATGCGAACTGGTAGGCGACTCTAGCGCGGTGCTCAACGCTGAGATAAAGGACGCTGGCCGTGCTCAAATATTTCGCCTTGTCGCCGAACCCAACGTATCCTGCGAAATATCCGATGGCGAGGACTTTATTGCTGCTGCGTTTACCAAAAAGGCCGTCAGCGCTTTTGAACAAAGGCACGACCGGACCTTGCCTTCAGCTAACGGTGCCCTTATACAGATCAAGTCGTGCTCTTTGCGATGCCACCTGCCACACCCGCCTAGCACCTTGTCGTTTTGCCCAAACCCAGACAACGGCATGTGTCCAAAGTCTCTATGTGCTTCGGGTCATCCGCAGTTTTGGATTCTCATCTCTGGGTTTGCCTACGTTGGTGGCGATGGGAACTCGGTGTTTGGCGAGCCGGTGAACGTCAACCTTCGCGGCGCTGTCTCATTCGAGCTGGCGAGGCTGTTGGATGCTGCCAAGGCTACCAAAGTTGCACCAGAGCCTGGCTCGACAAAGCGTGTTGCCGCTACTGCGGTAGAGTCTCTTGAGAATGTTGACTCGAAGCAGAAGAAGGCTAGTAAAAGACAGAAGCCAGATAAATCCAAGGCGGTGACGGAAGAGCTGCCTCGGGCAGCAGCGTCTAAATCGTCTAGACGATCGTCAGGAAGAGCCGTTTTGCTACCTGCTCTGGGCGATGTGCCATTTGTTGACGATATGAAGTCGGTCTGGGAGTGCCAAAGTATGTGGTCATTTCTAGCTATTCAGCAGGCATCTGTTCCGTTTATGCCTATCCACGGAATGCCCGACGCTTGCCCACTCTCCAATCGCCAGCAGCAGCAACAGACGGCGCCAAAAGAACCGGAGCAGCAGCAGCCATCCTCATCAGCTATCACTCATGTTAGCGAGAGCACGGCTCGTTCTTCCACTTCCCAGCATCTTGTGTCCAGCGAGGAGGACCTCAATGGGCTGTTGCTCCCGGCGGGTCACCAAGCCACTTCAGCTTCGGATATAATGAATCTGATGTATGGCGATGCCTATGGCGCACACAGAGAGTCTATGGATACTGAAGATAGCGATGAGGACGAGCATGAAGTGACCAATTCCTTTAATGGCGCAACGCAGCACTGGGACCAGCCTGCGAATTTCGCTCTCATGTCTTGGCAGCTCAACTCTTGAGCCTGTTCTTCTCTTCAGTTGCCTTGGTCTTGAAGCATGCATTTAGCTAACAAGCAGACGCCTCCTAATAATATGTATATTACCTATTTGGGAGCGATTGTGAATTGAGAGCTGCTCGCTAGAGATGGCGGCTTTGGTCTTTGGTTAAAAGGTGAGGAGGCTTGGGTGATTCGATCAATGAGCGAGAGCAACTAAAAAAGGGGAGGGAGTGCTGCGTGCTGAAAATTGATGCTTCTTCGGGAATATTTATTGCCTGGGCAAAAAAGTAGGGATACATCCAAAGAGCGGAGTTTGAACACCGAGGTGTGTGACATTGGGCTGCAATAATCTCAGAGTCAAGGAGCAAAAGAAAACTCCATCCCTCCACGGGCACTCCGATTATCAGCTGAACATGAATGGTATGCGGGCAATCGTTTTAGCGTGTGCTGCTTTTGTTTGTGCGCAAAGCACCGAAGACACTTTGTAACTCCTCTCCAATGCAAAAAAGGCAGGATCACTTCAAGACGCATTGGCCCAGCTAGCCAACCGTGCTCTTTTTGTGTGCTTAAGTTGGAAGAAAAAACATATTGCCCGTGTGCATTGTGGCCTAAATACGGCAGTACACCATACACGCACACCGACTATATCGGGTGCCATTGAGAGATGAGTTGTTCAATTTTCTTCATGTGCCCGTAACTGCATGGAGCTCGGTGAATGAATGATTCTTCGAGAGGGACTTGATGCACCTGATATTGGGTGCCAATTTCCCTCACGAAGGAAACAAGCATGATGTTTGCTCCCTAGATAGGAAAACAATAGAAGGGTCTTTTGTAGAGCACCGCCGCGAAGAATATATCGGCTGCGGAACCTACAGCATATTGGTTGGGTAGGTATCTAACCCTCCAGTTCTTTTTAGGGCTCTGAGCCGGCAGTGACCACTGATTTCTAAACCCCCAGCTGACCACGTCCCTCCCCTTCGGGTTAATAGCACTCAGTCATCTGGGTAGTGCGGAGAAGATAGGGAAGAGGGGAAATACCTTTTCTCCACGCATCGGGCAGAACTATCCTGGCGTCAGACCCTTCTCGGTAGAAGCCGCCCATCTCCCCATTTTTCCCTCAAAAAGATACTCTTTTATACATAATGGCTATTGTTCTCTATGCACTCTGTGGGGAGGAATAATGACAAGTGGGAACAAGAGTTGCAGGAAATCGAAACACTTTCCCGGCTTGGCATTGGAGGACAAAACTCACTTTCACAGAGCCCTTTTTTGGCTGCATATGCTTGGGAAAGCGAAAAAGAACCTCTCTCCCCAACCACATGGGATACGCCTCCCTCCCTTCTCGACGTCAACACACAAAACAGTAGTATGCCACAAAACATCAACACCGCTAAATCCGACGAGGTCGAATAAGCTGCACACAAAAAAAAAACAAAATAGACCATTACACTGGTCTCCACTCTTCTCTCTCTATTTCCTTTTCTGCTTACTTCCCCCCCCCCGCAAGTATAAAACGTAGACCTGGCGCGGAGCTCCATTTTTTTTCTCTCCACACCATCCTTACAGATTACACTTTCGACGCTTGTAATTCATAACTACTCTCTTTAGTTACTTCGGCTTTAATAATGTGCGCTGCTACCTCGACTGCTTTTACTCTTGTCGTCCGCAGGGACTACCCACCTGCTCCTGATGGTCGCATGAATGGTGCGGATGATTCGTACTGACTAGTCGCTCACCACGGCGCGCCCTGCCTGCGATCTGCCTTGCTTCCCCCGAGACTCCGTATCCCTGTATAGTTAACCAAGACCAGCGCGTAGGTTGCGGAAGCCATTTGTCCCTTTCATTTTGCGTCCACTACTACGCTCCTAACGACCCACACCTGGACATGCTACTATTTCTTTGTTACAATGGCTTATCTCTCTTCGGAGTTGTCTAAATATATTATTAGCTCATTTAAAAAGTTGACACCCTCTATTGCACACCATTAGTTGCAAAAAAAAATCCCGCTTGCGCCCCCGCCTCATCTCCACATTTATATGAAATCCTCGTATGTTCTGGAACCACAAACACATTAGCCACGTCAGTATGTCCACATCTCTCCTCTATCCCCCTTTCTCCTAATGCGATTGGGGCCCGGATGCTAGAGTGCTATTCAGTCTGCATACATTATTGCCGCCACTCGGCAATTCAAACAAGTAGAATAAACATTTGGATAAAAGGGGAATGCGTAAAGGGGGCACTGACGAGTATTGGTAAATAGCGCCATCTTCACTCAGCCAACATACAAGAATCATTGAGCACATGAACCATTCAGCAGTATCTTTAACAGAAAAATTGCGCATATACTAGTAAAAAAACTTTATGTGGCGTCTCAAAAATCACTTTATTGGTCTATATTCAAGAGTGCTTTAGATGTGAAATTTCCGCAGCACTTGGCTATCCCGCGCTGTAGGCCAGGAGTATACCTCGCTTTGTAGCGATCGCATACAGCGTAAAATAGTAATATGCATGGCATATACAGCTTCCAGGCAGGGCACAACTTTTGACAAGGGGTAGGAATGTGAGCAGTTATAAAAACAGTGGATGTCTAGAACTTTCCTTCCACTCCTTACTTGTCTTGGCATTCGTGTTCCTCAAATCAACATTCCATCTTGTGTATATATAGTACTACTAGTGTAATATGGTCGCTTTTACAACTCTCACCAGCACTGTGATGCTAGGTGCTAGTTTGGTGCTAGCTCTGCCTACATCGCCGCCATTCCCATCGGAGACAAACGACCCCGATCATCCAAGCAGAGACTGGCCAGTCAATGTACACACTTACATTGGCAACGTATCACCTAACAACTGGCATTGGACGATTGGCCCGCCCAACGGCGAGAACCGGGACTGGCCAGTTGCAGTTATCGAGTCCATTGTCTCGGAAATCCTCAACGGAGATGCATAGCTGCAAATGCTCTCCTCGCATTATTGGCGTATCTCATTCATTAGCAATTACTACTTTACGAATATCAAATGTCGCCATTAACATCAACCAGGTCTTAAATAGCTAGTCAAACCAATCCAAGAACAGCAAAACCAAGCTAAGCACAAACAAAATAATGAGCACCCACTTGCGGGCGGATGACTGGTGCTTGCGTGCAGACACCAAATAGCTGTTGCCCTGGCCAACAGCATCAAGTGCGCCCACAGCGTCATTGTAGAGCCGCTCGGTTTGCTGCATCTGAGCGTCCATCTCTGTAGCAAGCTGTGACTGCAGGGTAGATATTTCCAAAATGGACCTCTGTGTCTCTCTGATTGTATCCAAGGCGCTTTCAAACTCTTGAACCATGCTCCTGTTCTCCGCCTGCAGCTGTTGCAGCTCCTGTTCAGACAAGTGTTGCAATAACTCGTCATTCTCTCCGCCACCCAGTCGCTCGCCAGAGCTAGGAGCAGCGGGCTGGGCCCGCGACAGTAGGCCTCGCTGGCGTTCAAGCTTCTGGCGCAGGCGAAGCTCCTGCATTTCGGCATGCACCTTGTTGGCCTTTTGCAGCGTAGAGTTGAGCCACCACACTACCGAGCTCTGGTGCGCAGCCAGCGTATCGCGCCGACCCAGTGGGGCCAGCTCCGGCCGAGTACCGGACTCATTGCCATTCCCTCCGGCCTTTCGGGGATCCAGGGCACCCACCAGCCGTTTGAGCAGCACGCTAGCATTCACATTGTCCTCGACCAATTCGAGCTCAGCTTCGCCCAACTCGTTCAGCGACTGTATCTTGCTCAGCATCTGCCTAACTGCGGTCTTTATACCGCGATCAATCTCATCACGCTCAGGATCCGTGAGCCGCACCGAGGCTAGCCGACTCAAGCCTTGCTTTCCAGCGGCCGCTGCTCCAGCTTGTCGCGATACGGCCTGTTTGTATCGGGTCTGCAGATTCAAGTATGCGGGGCGGATGTCTATTATCCGCGCTCGTAGGGCATGCAAGTGCTTGGCAATAATATAGGCTTCGGCCAGAAACAAATTGCCTGTTGGCTGTGACAAATTGGCATGCTTTGGCGGCAAGACGTCGACGCGCTTGGTGCTCTTTTCGCCAGCAGGAAGCTGTGCTTGCTGCGTGCTAACATGGCGCCGAACAAGGCCTTTAAAGTCGCTAGTAATGTCCATTACCTAAAGTCAAAAATGCAGAAATACAAAGATATAAAAAAACGAGGCAAGAGAAAAAGGCGGAGTTGGCAGCTCTTGCTATCAACGTCACTCAAGCGGGCTGGATTATGCGTTTCGGTCCACTTTTCTTTTTCTCAGCTCACAGCTTTAAATTTCGTCTTTTTTACCACCTTTTTGTTTTTTGAGCCGATTTCAATTTCCGTTCGTTCGCCGCCCCCAATAAACGCCAGGAAAGCGGGAGGGTGTGGTAGCCTTTCTTTCCTTTCTTCATTTGTTATGTCAGAGGAGTACAATCCGCTACGGAAAAGACAGCGAGCCGAAGACACGCCAGACTTTCAGCGCCGAGTATCAGCAGCCTCGCTCAGCGCTATCATCAACCCCGACCCGCCCGAGACACTGGCACCGTCGCTCGGCACGTCGCCACTGTTCCAGCCACACCAGGGCTCGCCTCCCGCAGACACCCGGCCCCTGAGTCTCTCGCGGATGGAGCAGAATGTGTTTGGCCCGCGTCCAGCCGAAGATATCGTGCGCATAGTCGCCGACTTTATGTACACCCACCTGAAAAACCGCACCGGTAGCATTGAGGTAAGAGGCTCATCTAATGACTAACCAGCTACTATCGCAAAGAGCAGGAGCTAACCATATCTATTTTTTGTAGATCGAGGGCAAGCTCGGTCGGCTGGTTGACAAGCGGTCTGGATTACGGATCAATCTACCAGTGGGGTGCGAGACCGTGTACACCGATGACAAGAACATACGCTTCGAGTCCAATATGACAGTTCAGCAACACGCGATGTTCAACAAGCTGCTGAACCAACGTGTAGACGAGACGCGGCGCCCCGAGTTCCGGGGCTCACGGATCGAGTACAAGCACACAAAAGAAATAGACCACTTTTACCGGGTAGACGGCACCCGCATGCGTGTTACCACCGATAAGGAGAGTGGCCAGGTGCTGGCCGTTATAACAAAGACTAAGATCGCGGATCTCAACATATTATCTCCTCGGACAAAACTGGACATTCGCATAACAATCAACGAAGAGAATACCGTGGAGCGGCCCGATATGGATGCAAACAAGCCTATTCTTGTGCGCCACAAGGACAGGCTCTCATATAAGCAGGATCTGTGGAGCTTTGACCTTACCCAGGTCGTTAGTCCCGAACACGAGCTTGGCCCAGTCAATCCCTATGCTATAGGGCCGCCAAAAACGTCTCCCGCTGTCACTACCCATGAGCTGGAGCTGGAGGTCGCTCAGCCGGGCGTCTGGCTGGCGGAGCGCGAAAAGGTGGCTCTGAACAAACCAAACAGCTTTCATGAGATCACTCACACGTTCCTGGGCAACTTGCGCGCTCTGGCCAAGCGCGCCATCTAGTCCTCTCTTTTTTCATATCAGTGTTGCACATTAAACAGCGTTTCTTCCTTTCCTTATCACAACATGTTGGCCTAAATAGTTTGGCAAAGCTACATTGGCTATGTCTGCCGCTTAGTAGCGGTACTCGTCGCGCTTGTAGGGGCCCTCGGTGGGGAGGCCGAGGTACTCTGCCTGAGTTTTGGTGAGGGTGGTGAGCTTGACGCCGATCTGGCTCAAGTGAGCACGAGCGACTTCCTCATCAAGGAGCTTGGGCAAGACGTGCACACCCAGGGGGTAGGTAGCATTGTCAGTCCACAGGGCGATCTGAGCGAGGACCTGGTTGGAGAACGAGTTGGACATGACAAAGCTGGGGTGGCCAGTGGCGCAGGCCAAGTTGACGAGGCGGCCCTCAGCGAGAAGGATCAGGTGGCGGCCGTTGGGCATCAGGTAGCGGTCGACGCCAGACTTGATGTTGACGACGCTGACAGCGTTGGCCTTGAGCCAAGCGACGTCGATCTCAATGTCAAAGTGGCCAATGTTGCACACGATGGCGTCCTCCTTCATGTTGGACATGTGGGTGCCGGTGATGATATCGCGGTTGCCAGTGGTCGTGACAAAGATGTTGCCCTCGACGACGGCCTCCTCCATCGTGGTGACCTCGTAGCCCTCCATGGCGGCCTGCAGAGCGTTGATGGGGTCGATTTCGGTGACCAGCACACGGGCACCCATGCCGCGGAGAGCAGCAGCGCAGCCCTTGCCGACGTCGCCGTAGCCAGCAACGACCGAGACCTTACCGGCGATCATGACATCGGTGGCACGCTTGATACCGTCGATGAGGGACTCGCGGCAGCCGTACAGGTTATCGAACTTGCTCTTGGTCACAGAGTCGTTGACGTTGATGGCGGGGACCTTGAGCTTGCCATCGGCAAACATCTTGTACAAGTGGTGCACGCCAGTGGTGGTCTCCTCGGAGACACCCTTGATGTCGGCCAGGTACTGGGGGTACTTGTCGTGGACCATGGTGGTCAGGTCGCCTCCGTCATCGAGGATCATGTTGAGGGGCTTGCCGTCCTTGAACGAGGCCAGGGTCTGCTCAATGCACCACAGGTACTCCTCGTCGGTCTCGCCCTTCCACGCGTACACGGGAACACCGGTGGCTGCGATGGCGGCAGCGGCGTGGTCCTGGGTAGAGAAGATGTTGCAAGAGCTCCAGGTCACCTCGGCACCCAGAGCGGTGAGCGTCTCGATGAGAACGGCCGTCTGGATCGTCATGTGTAGGCAGCCAGCGATGCGGGCGCCCTTGAGAGGCTGCGAAGGACCGTACTTCTTGCGAAGGTACATGAGGCCAGGCATCTCATTCTCAGAGAGCTCAATGTCCTTGCGGCCCCAAGCGGCGAGGGAGATATCAGCAACCTTGAAGTTAGACATGCTTGGGCAGTGTGAAAAAAAGAAGAAAAAAATTAAGTTGTGAAGAAAAAAGAGTACCTGTAGAGGACGAGAAAATATGTTGCTGTAGGTGGTGGTGGAAAAATTTTCGTGTGGTCGGGGGCACTCCCCATTTATTCACGGATGCGCACCCCTCGTCCCAAGCCAATCACGCAGAGTACCGCTGAATCCCCTGTGAGCCTCGCTGTGAGTGGCCAGTTCCGCAATGGACGAACAGCCACCACTCAATTTATGCCACCCACACATGTGCACATCCATTCACATGCGCCCCCTCATCCCAAGTGACCAGTAATGGTAGCGGAGCGGGATCCTCTCTGTGAATGTGTTTGGACACGGGGACGAATGCAAGCCGGCTGGCATTGTACTGCGGCCAGCAGCCAAGAAAAGCGGTGATTTCCCGCTAGGTAGAGCAAGTAGGGTGAGCTTTGTGCTAAATAGTTTATTGTTGGAGGGTTTTCAGAGAAACACCCAATAACCGCGCCTGGTCACAGAGATTGAAAAGACATTTGCAGATGATGCAAGCAGACTAAAAAAGCCCCTAGAATGCCAGCAGGTTTTTTGAAAATAGGCTTTAGGCAAGATAAGCCATTAAAAATTTGGGCTGAATATAAAAAAGAAAGAAAAGGAGCACATTGCACCCCTTGTACGTGGACTATCTCCTTCATGACAATGCGGCTGGTGAGTGACATAGAAGATATCTGCGCAGTCCAGGAGCAGCTAATGTGAGCGCGTCAATGGCACGCCACCATGGCAAAGCTCTCCTTTCAAAATAATCTAGCTCTCACCACCGCTAGACACCAACAAACAAAGAGCTGTTCCTAATCGATCTGCTGTGATCAAGTCCCAACTATTACAAAGAGGAGTAGGGGCTGTGCCGCATTTTTTCACTTTTATCGAATTGCAACTTTTATACTTTTTAATAATTACAAGATGAGCGGTCTCTCAATCAGCAACCAGGAGCAACAGCAGTACCAGCAGCACTTCTTCAATGCCAATCCGCGGGATGGAAAGCTGCCAGGCCCGGCCGCGCGCGAGAACCTCATGCAATCAGGGCTACCCACCAACCAGCTAGGGGGAATCTGGGAGCTCGCAGACATAGACAAGGACGGAGCGCTGGATTTCGACGAATACTGCATAGCATTAAAGCTCGTATTCTCGCTGCTAAACCACACAATAGCTGATATACCTCCGACTCTGCCGCCCGAGCTCATCCCCCAGTCAAAGTACCAATACTTTGTAAGCAGCCCAATAGTCAACCCACCCGCTGCAGTTACGCTCGAGTGGTATGTGCCGGGAGAGGATAGGGCGCGGTATGGCGGTATCTTTGCGCAGTACTCGCGGGGCTCGACTCAGGTGCGGCTATTGGACCTGGACGAGTTTCTTAATACGCTGGGTATTCCTCGCTCGACGGTCACGCAGGCATGGAGTCTGGTCGATGTGCGCAAGTACCAGGAGCTCAATTCGGAGCAGTTTGTCTATCTGTTACATATCCTCAATTACGTTGTAAAGGGCGCGCGGGTGCCGGACACGTTGTCGCCCGCCGTAAAGGACACCATTTACCGTTCATTGAATTTGGACTTGAGCACTGGCAATGCCCACGGATATAGCAAACCATCGACCTCATCTGCGAGGCCTGGTGACTCGCGTACACCGGGACTGTACGGTGAAAAGTCGGGGAATGTGGCGTTGGCCGATAGCTACTTGTCGAAGCTCAAGACATCGTCGACGTTCAAGAACGAGGCTGGATCGCGGTACGCATCGTCAAGCAAAAACTTGGAGGAGGAGAAGAAGCTGCGTAGTGAGCTGAAGGAGCTGGACGAGGAGCTGAAGAAAATCAAAAGCGAGGGCGAGAAGCTGTCTACAAAGGATGAGGACCTGCTGGAGACGACTTTGGCGGAGCTTAGGGAGCTCAAGGCATACAAGACCAAGGAGAAAATGCAAGGTGAGTCCAAGGGCCAGTCCAGTGGCGAGTCGGTGCAAGAGATCAAACAGTCGATCTTCAACCTTGAGGGCCATCTAGCGCTCTTGCTATCAGAAAAGCGTGCGCTGGACGAGTTTATCGCCACGAGCAAGCAGGAGCTTTTGGAGCTGCAGATGGAGCAGGTCAAGCTAAAGTAGCTAAGCAGGTTGAATGAAAGTGTGTATTATAACCAAAGGAAGCCCGTGAAGCGCTGTGGCCATTATGGAATATTAAGTACAGTGTCAGCTCAAATCGTCCTCCTTGGCAGACTAGTCAGTGCCTTCAGTTAGTCCAGCCAAATGGTACTCTTGCTCCGAGTTTCTGATAATCTCCAGCATACGTTCCCGTGCCATGTTATTGACCTTGGCAAAGCGTGATTGGCAGGCGCTGCGATACGTATAGGCCTTTCCTGGGTCGCAAATGCACTTTGAATGCATGTCGGGGTCGCGAGGGCAGTGCATATTGCCGGGGTGCTTGTACCCAATGTCCTCAAACCAATGGATCTGGCCCTTCTCCAGCAACAGTGTGGCGGCAATAGAGTGAACAGGCGCGTCGCCCCAGCGCTCGTAAAAGAACCCCTGAGCGTTATCGAGATAGTTGAAATAGGACTCATAGGCGGCGCTGCGATACAGAGACAAGTCGACGATCTCAAAGTTTGACCAGAAGTGGCACAAATTGTAGTGGCCATCGGTGCCCATGACCCAGTTGACGAGCGACCTTTCCGGCAGCAGCTCGATGTTGCCCTTGATCCACTCGCGCGTGTGATACCACAGAGTCTCTACGGTACGGCGACCCTCGCGTGGAGCGATAGTGAACCCATACTTGATACCGCGGTCACGCATAAACACAAACGGATCGTAGTCAAGGTCGCAGTAGTACTCCACATCGGGCTCCAGGCGCCAGTACCAGTCGAGGTCGCGCAAGAGCGGATGCTTGTAGAAAAGCCCCGACTGGAAGCGGCACATAAAGCGGTAGCTCAGACTGCCGCCATAGAGATAGCGATTCTTGTTCTCTGCGAGCTTCTTTTCCGTCCCCTCGGGCGTCACTGAAGGCGAGTATCCCCAGTAATCGTTGTCCAAGACGCCATAGCGCACCTCGCTCTTAGTGATGGCGGCAATGCCGTCACGGAACTCTTGCGTGAAGTTCTGGTCGTTCAACAGCACATATGGATACTTGAATCGCCGATTGAACCGGTCCTCGAACATGCGAATGCTTTTACGCAGGCCGTCCAGCTCGCTGTTGCGCACGAGTGCAACAATAGCTGCGTTTACGCGCTCGCCCTCTGCCGGCTTGTCGTATGAAACGCGGGCAGCCGGGAGATGGCCAGCCAAAAGGTCGTTGCCATCGGTAATGGCTGGTTGGATACTATTGTAGTGATGATTGTTGTTGTTTTTGTTGTGGCCTTTGCTGCCGATAATGCCGTTAACGAGTGATGATGAGCCTGAAGCGAGCGATGACGATACCATCCAGAGCGTTGTGCATACCGTCAGAGATGCAGCCAACAGTAGGCCGAGTTTATAAATGCGCGCAGTAGGCTTGTAGCCTCCAAGCTGTGGGATTCCCATGCCGGCGAGAGCCCCTGTGTAGAGTTGTACTGAGATGGAAAAAAGTGGGCCGAGGCGCGTTAAGAAAATAGCGAATTCAGCAATTGGCAAAGGATGTAAAAGCTGTGAAGCAGGAGTAAACCCAAGGACCTGCGCTGCGGTTCTCTTTTAAATAAATAGCCTAGCGGAGTTTTTGGGAGGCAAAAAATTTAGGCATATGAATATGGCGGAAGCTTAAAAAGAGGGAAAGCGAAAGAAGAAAAGAAAAGGTTGTCACAAAACCCAAAGCTGCTTTGGACAATGTACAATGCAAAAGCCAGGCAACTTGAGCTAATATAAGCTCGCATACTATCTTTGGACTTGCTTTATTCCAAATATACAAGCTCACCAAGCCCTTTCTTGGCATATCTTTGTGGATGTAGGCAGGAAAGGATAGGGCAGACCTTGGCGCATTGGCGCAATGTTGAGAGCCAGTTCTAGCTGGAGAGTACCATAGCAGCAGCCTGGATACGAGGATGGCGGAGCGCCAGTAACCAGCTGCTTGGGCATGCCAATCGATTTCGCCACGTGTGGGCTGCTGGACACGGAGGTGCTGCTCTAGTACAGGCCTAACAATGCCATCCTCAGTATCTAGGCTCGCAAGTTCAGTGGCGGAGACCGCTGAGCCAGAGCTGGCTCTGAAAATATTGCTTGTGCCCCATTTTCAAGTTGCAGGATGACTGTGCAGAACTCATAGTGCATGGTGGCTACTAATCATTCACCAGAAATTAGTGAGCCCCGATCACGCGCTTTTGCAGATTGGGCGGTTTTTTCCCATTCAAAGCGCTGTCTGCACACGTGCAGAAAGAGTCCAATTCAACTTTATCTCTGCGATTTTTCTTTAATTTCTAGTTTACGAGTAAGTACGCCTTTTCCCGAATCGCCCCCAATTAGCCAGTATAGGCAGACACTAACATTAGAGCAAATCATGGCAATTTGTAGTGAACGAGTTGTCGAGCACAGATTCGGAGAGCGACTACTACAAGTACTGGATAGACTGGTTTGTGAGCCTCGAGGGGAATGAGTACTTTTGCGCGGTAGACGAAGAATACGTGACCGACCGGTTCAATCTAACGAACCTTAACACGGAGGTGCTCCACTACCAAAAGGCGCTGGAGCTGATAACCGACAACTTGTCAAACAAACCGATGACGAACGAGCTGCGCGAGCAAGTGGAGAAATCAGCCATGCATCTCTATGGACTTGTTCACGCGCGATACATTATGACGGCTAGGGGGTTGAGCAAAATGTACGAAAAGTACAAGCACGGAGAATTCGGCCTATGTCCTCGGTACCATTGCTCTCAGCACCCACTCATACCAGTGGGACTGTCCGATGTGGCCTTCAAGGAGAAGGTCAAGCTCTACTGCCCGAGGTGCGAGGATATCTATTGCCCAAAGTCTAGGAAACACGCGAGACTTGATGGCGCTTATTTTGGTACGGGCTTGCCGCATATGATCTTCCTGAACTACTCGGCTAATCGCCCGGCTCCCTCAGAGCAGAGGTATGTGCCTCGTATTTTTGGGTTCAAGATCCACGAGGTCGCCGAACTACACAGGTGGCAGGACGAACAGCGGGAGGAGCAGAAGAAGCGCCTGGGTATTACGAGCAGTGCTCAGTTGCCAGCCTAGCCTTTATATTTCCTTTAATTCATTTCGTACCTGCGGGAGGGCTTTACCATAGCGTTTGTGACACAGTAGTTGCACGTGTGTGGTCCTCATTTCTGCGGAGAAAACCGCGCGTTTTACAAAGCAGCTCCGCATGCCTTTCTCTCCTCTACTTTTGTCCATCTTTCGCGCTTTTTTCCTTTCCTTTTTCGCGCATGTGTAGGATGATTCCAGACGAAAAGAAGCCAGTTCCTTGGGGCCTGCCACCCCTGCGTGCCGAAGTACAGAAAAGACGCCAGGCAGAGTCTTCTGCTCACAGCCAAGGCCGCAGCACCTGCCCCGCGGAAGTATCCAGCCAGGACACCAAGCTCGACATGGACGACTACTACGAGCAAGCCGAATCGAAAGGGTACACGTTGCTGCAGCCCCAGCGCAGGCCAGACGTCATGACCTTGCGCAGGCGCATGATAGTATTCCTAGCAGGCATGGTGCTAATGGTGGGCGCAGTCCTCTATATCCGCTATGTGATGTACGACCCGCGAGTCATTGACCCGTCGACGTTCTCAGCT
Source organism: Coemansia sp. RSA 2050 (assembly GCA_027578835.1). Lineage (NCBI taxonomy): Eukaryota > Fungi > Kickxellomycota > Kickxellomycetes > Kickxellales > Kickxellaceae > Coemansia > Coemansia sp. RSA 2050. The sequence continues at coordinate 77,161 of JANBSU010000037.1, read as the reverse complement.
ACAACCCTTGGAACCAGCCCAGACACGCTGGAAGCCGTCGACAGGCTGCTGCGAGCCGGGCTTGACCAGAGCAACACCATTGCATGGGACAGGCTGGCCGAGATGACCGATATGTATGGACACCGGATGACAGGAAGCAAGGCGTACGACCACAGTGCAGAGTGGGTAGTAAAGACGGCCAACGCCCAGGACACGAACCTGACCGCGTATACAGAGCCCGTGTGGGTCAATCAGTGGACGAGAGGCAGCGAGTCGCTAAGGCTGTTTGCTCCTACGCGCGACATGGGCTTCATCCAGCTGCCGCTCCTGGGTCTGGGCAACTCGGTGGGCACGCCGCGGGACGGCATTGAGGCCAACGTAATACCCGTGCACTCATTCGACGAGCTCCACGAGTTAGGCAATGCGAACATTGCAGGCAACATAGTTCTTTACAACTTCCACTACTCCACCTACGACGCCGTCGTACGGTTCCGCACCCGCGGCGCCGCAGAAGCAGCCAAGTACGGCGCCCTAGCCGTTCTTGTCCGCTCCATCACCCCGGACTCTGAGTTCCACTCGATACACACGGGGAGCTCCACGAGAACCACGATCCCAGCCGCTGCCATCTCGCCAGCGGACGCCAACATGATTGAGCGCATGCATGAGCGCGCACAGACCTCCGATCACCTCCCGCCACGTGTCAAATTAGTCATGAACGCGCGCCTAACAGAGAACGCCAAGCAGTCAGCCAACGTTATCATAGACCTCAAGGGGTCCACAGCGCCCGAGGAGATTGTGCTCCTTAGCGGCCACTTTGATTCCTGGGATATCGGGGTTGGCGCCATGGATGACGGCGCCGGTGCCTTCCTGGCCTGGGAAGCCGCTAGACTAATCGCTCTCTCTGGGCGCCCCCCGCGTCGCACTATCCGCGTAGTAATGTGGAACAACGAGGAGACCTTGCAGCGTGGCGCCAAGGCCTACTTTAAACAGCATGAGCATGAGATCGGAAATCACAAATTTGCCATGGAGAGCGATATCGGCGTCTTTGAGCCCTGGGGCCTAACCGTGAAGGCAGACCCGGTAATGGTATCTACCCTGAGGAACTACGGAGCCGATCTGATAAAGATCCTGGGTGCCGGCAACATCACCTCCCCGGACGTTGAGGGACCAGGCCAGGACATTGCCATCCTGTGCGAGAACGGCGTGCCCTGTGCGGGTTTCCTCAGCGTCAACCCGGAGAACGGCGCCGTGCCCGGAGGGCCTCACTGGGAGGACCACTACTTCCGCTACCACCACACCAGCAACGATCGCATGGAGGCCATTGACAAGCACCAGCTCCGTCGCAGTGCCGCCGCACTGGCCGCCTGGGCCTATCTCATAGCCGATCTCTGAATGCAGGTTGCAAATGTATTGGTACACAATTTAGATTAATCCTCCAGAAATCTCTTATTCTAGTCCATTGGCTCTGGCTCTGGCACTGGCAGGTGAGTAGCCGAATGTTGCTGCTGCTCAGCGGCGTCCTCCTCCTGGTGCGACGTCGACACGGCCGGCGACGACGGAAAGGACCCCGGCAGGTCCGAGTGCGCGTGCGGTGGCCGTGTCGGAGGAGCACCGCCATCCGATCTAGTTTCTATGGCAGCTCGGCAAATAGGACACGTGCCATTCATACCCAGCCAGTGATCAATGCAGTCTTTGTGATACACATGCTTGCAGGGCAGCTCCACGGCATACTCCTCAGGCTTGTATTCCTCCATGCAAATGCCGCAGTCCGCGCTCCTTTGCAGCTCCTCTGCAGTGATAAGCCGCTTCGGCAGCTTCAGAATACTCTCCTGCGAAGCTGGTGGCGGCGCATGCGCACCCTGGTTCTGTTCCATGATCTGCGTAATAATATCGTCCAGCGAATTCTGGCCCCACACATAGTCGCCCAGATTGCCCACCGGCATACCCAGCATCGGGCCACCCCCCTCCGCCCGCAAATTGCCGCCCAGCGCGCCCAGCAACGAGGACATGAAATTGCCCAGAGATATCGGTGCATTTTCCTCCGGATCTATAAACATTGGCCGCCGCGGGTGATCGCCACTGCCTCCCGACTGGTCCCCGGGAGCTGCATAGTCGCCAAAAGAAACAGAGACAGAGCCGCCATTGCCCAAACTAGAAGTCCATGTGCGCATACCAGAAAGCCTTTGCTCGCCACCAGCATCATTGGCATCCGTTCGCCGGTGGTCGCCAGATTCATCCTCGTCGGCCTCGCCCGGCAAGCCCGCCGTGGCAGTTAGCGGACGACCCAAAATATGCGCCAACATGTCCTGGAACACAGTCTGTATTTCTTGGTTATAAGTCCCAGCACCGCCAAACTCGTTTTCCATCTCATCTTCGTCCTCGTTATCAGCAGCGGCGTGAAAGTCCCGTGGATCATTTTCCATCTCAATCTACAAAAAGAGCCAATATAAAAACAATGAGTGCTCTGTCTATAAACACCGAGAAACATGGAGTAAAAAAAGGCGGGAAGAGGAGGGGGGAATAGTGTAAGCAGTATTACGTGGAGGTTCTTTCCAACAGTAATAGCAGAGTGGAGAGAGATATAGAGAACATGGTGCAGTAGACACAAAAGGGGGTTTAAGGTATTAGTTGAATTTACTTGCCTCTTCTACGAAATCTCCGTGACAGCGAGGGCATATAGGGTTTGGAGCCATCATTGGAGAAATCTCTCGCTGACACTGGTGACACCAATAGGGAGAAACGCAATGTGGAGCAGTAGCCGTGGATTGTTGTTGTCCACCAGGCGAACCCGAGTCAGAAGCACCAGTCGACATTTGCAAAGTATTTTAGATTGAGAAAAAGAAAAAGAGTGTATTTTAGTAAGAAAAGGAGCTAAAAGGAGCCTAAAAGGGAGCGTGTGGAGTATGCTGATGCTTTTGCGCATGAAACATATTGATATCAGATTAACGGATTATTATGGCACGTGATATCCGAATTTAAGGAGCGACAGCTTCTTTGTGGGAGGTGGTCCTTTGTAGCGTTCTGAGTGGTTCTTGTTTTTGATAGTCTGGGCGCTGTTTACGTTTGTATACGTGAAGCGGGATGAGAGTGATGCACACCAAGGATGGGAAATGGGGAGGGGGCTAGTTCTCTGAAAACGCGAAAAATTGTAGCGCACGTTTTTAGTGCGGCAGTAAGAGTATACTTTGATTTTAGCACTATCTTTTATGCAAACCCTTTTTCTTTTCCTTTTTACTCCACACCCTTGCGTTTTTTAGATATTTTTGTACATTGTTAGTCTCTCTCTCAGTCGTGATCAGTTAATAAGCTTTCTGGGCACGCGTCTCTATCATAGCCAGTCGACATCAATCAGTTTCTTAGCGTTTTTTTCATCTCCTCCCTCTTTCTCTTTTACTCTCCCTATCACTTTTACTTATTATGTTGGAAGAGGACGAGATAGGTAGACGTGTGGTACGTCGGCGCAATAGACAAGGGACTGAGACCGAGGGACTCAGGTCGCAAGAGTCCAACAGTAGTACGAGAAACAGTAGGTCACGGAGCAGGGCACGCCGGCAAGTAACAACAAGTGACGCAGTAGCCGGTGGCACCATAGTCATACCGAAAGGCGGGGAGCCCAAGCGGGGAAACAGATCGCAGGGACCCCAAATCCAGACCACCGGAGGAACAAAAGATACCAAGGCGCAGAGGCTAACTAGGTCCCAAGCAGCCACGATATGCGCCACACAGGAAGAGCCAACCAACCCAAGCGATAGCCCCCAGACAAAGCAGCGTAGCAGCAGGCCGTCAGCCCACAGAAGAAGCTTGAGCGAGTCACCCGCGCTGCTCACAAAGGAGGAGCCAGTTGGCGTAGTAACAAGGTCGATGGCGCGGCGCATGGAGACCCACGGAGCGCCTATCCCGCTTCCCAAAGCCATCCCGCTGCCGACGCTTATACCGCAGCCACCCGCTAAAGCCAAAGCCAGCCCGCCACCCGCCACAGCAACGCCCCCACGGAGCCTATCGCCTCCCGATAGTCCCCCGCGCCACATCCGGCGGTCGCCTCAGTTCAACTACGACCGGTTCATACCAGCACGCACCGCAACGGACCTCCGCCACTACGAGCCACATGGCTCGCCCACATTCGCACGGCGCGGCAACCACATAGAGCACCGCGCGCAAGTAGACGAAGCAAACCGCACATACGACGCGCTACTCCGCGCCGAGCTTCTCCGCGATCGGCCTACGGCCTCTATAGACTCTCGTCGCATACGCGCCAGCAGCCCACCGCCACCGCCGCGCTCAGCCCAGCGTCGCGATGCCTACCGACTACCCTCATCGCCCAACCCGCTGCCCTCGCTAGTGCCATGGAGCAGTAGCTCAAACGGGAACAGCAGCCGACCAACAACACCGCCACCAAACCCCATTCATCGACCAGTGTTCCAGTACAAGTCCCCGCGCAAACAGCCCGCACTGGCCGCCAGCGCCCCCGCCCTCTCCCCCCACAGCCTCTTCGGCAGGGCGTCGCCCGTCCACGACGTGTACCAGCTGAGCCCGCTAGCCAAGGAGTCACGAAGAATGCTGGGCTCGCGCTCCGCCCCGCGTGTCATCCCCCGCGATCCCATCAAAGTGCTTGACGCCCCCGGTATCCGCGACGACTATTATCTCAACCTCATGGATTGGTCCCCCGACAACCGCCTATCAGTAGCCCTCAACTCGGAAGTCTATGTGTGGGATGCCGCATCCAGCCAGACCACCCGGCTCTGCGACGTGGGCGAAGGGGGTGACTGGGTGACGTCAGTGCGCTGGGCTGACAGCCACCTGGCCATCGGCCTGAACTCGGGCGCCGTGCAGATCTGGGACACAGTGCGTGCGCGCTGCCTGCGCACGTTCACCGGCCACTCGCGTCGCGTCGGCGTCCTAGACTGGAACTCATCGGTGATCAGCTCGGGTTCCCGCGATAAGCGCATCCACAATCGGGATTCGCGTATGCGCGAATCAGCACTCATATCGACATACTATGCGCATACCCAGGAGGTCTGTGGTCTGAAGTGGTCGCTCGACCGCGTACAGCTGGCGAGCGGCGGCAACGACAACCATCTGCTCATATGGGACCAGAGGTTCACTCCGCTCGACTCCCGGGTCCACTCGGACGTAGCCGGCATTGCGCCAGCTGCCCGCACCTACCGCCGCCCATTGTTCCGTCTGACCGATCACCAGGCCGCAGTAAAAGCCCTGGCCTGGTGCCCCACGCGTCCGGCCCTATTAGCGAGCGGCGGCGGCACTGAGGACCGCTGCATTCGCCTGTGGAACACCCACGAGGGCTCCGCTCTGGGCTCCCACGATACCAGGTCCCAGGTCTGTAACCTGTCCTGGTCCCATGACGGCGATGAGCTGGTCAGCACGCATGGGTACTCGGAGAACCACGTCGTTGTGTGGAAATACCCCGCCATGCACCCCATTGCCCTGCTCTCAGGCCACACGAAACGCGTGCTCTATTTGGCTCACAGCCCGGATGGCCAGACCGTAGCGACGGCGGCTGCGGACGAGACTATCCGCTTCTGGAACGTCTTTCCTAAATCCACCGTCCCCGCCATGCCAACAGCTCCCACTATCCCTCTCTCGTCCTTCCCTGGCTCGCCCATCATTGGTCCTGTTGCTAGTGGCGGCTCGGGAACAATGCTTGATGACTTGGCACGCATGCGTTAATCGCAGAAATCAATAGACATAAATTTCCTAATAAAAAAGCACAAAGGGCTCTTTTCGCTTTTCGCTTCCCAACTTCTTTTTTGGCTTTGCATTTCTTTTTCAATGGTGCATAAAACCCGCGGCCACAGCAAGGGCCGCAAGAGCAAGCCTCCAGGTCGGCACTTGATACGCAACCACACGAGCACGGATGATTTTTCTCAACTGAACCGCGCCCTCAAAAAGTCCTCTCTGTACTGCAAAGACATGGCCGGCGATGGCAATTGTCTATTCCGCGCCCTCGCCGACCAAACCGACGGCACCCCAGACACCCACCTCCGACACCGCGAAGCCGTCTGCGACTACATGGAGCGCCACCCCGACGAATTTTCCCCCTTTCTAGACGAATCCTTCTCATTCGACCAATACACAAACAACATGCGGCGCAGCGGCGTATTCGGCGGCAACCTAGAGCTGGTAGCCTTTGCGCGCAACTATCGCCTAGACATAAAGGTCTATCAGCTGGGCGGCACAGTGTTTGTTATCAGCGGTGCTACTGACCCCTCCCTGTCTAGGAGTATGCCCACCGTGCATATCGCCTACCACTCGTACGAGCACTACTCGTCTGTGAGAAATTTGGCTGGCCCCCATGACGGCTTGCCCCTGGTAAATGAAAGTACCAAGCTGCCAAGCTCCTTTGTCGCCCTGCTTAGTCATCCCACAGCTATTATCGTCAATCCAAGACGCAGTCATGCGGCCAAATCCACTGTATCCACGCCTAAACGATCACATTGTACTATAGCTTAACATGTCCACTATACATGCGTCTAATATACACTAATACTCCCCTTTTAACTTATTTGTAGCCTATCGTCGATAATACAAATGCAGACGATGACGACGATGTGGACAACAATGGAAAGTTACCGACAGATATCGAAAAGATTATCATGGGCTCGACCGCTGTAGAGAACCACCCCCTGGTCCGTTATTTGCTCCAGAAACACCAGCAGAATAGCGACCGCGTCATTGAGCTCCTTATCCAGTGGATGGCCGACGACCCTTTCAGCACAGCCGAGCCATGGTGGGCAAAGGACGGGCCACCCGTATACGACGGCCCTGTAGCGACGTCAGAGCTAGCTCAGACCATCGACAAAGCCGCCAATCCTCCGGAAGCCATCGACGATGACGAGAGCACTCCCAACCAACCCACTGAACCGCCAGTCCCCGCACCCAAACCACCCCAGCACAAAAAGGGCGCCGCCAGACAGAAAAAGGCCGAGTCAAAGAAACGTCAAAAGGAAATGGCCAAGCTCAAAAAGAGAACTGCCGCCGCAAGACACGAGCACGCCCAATTGCCAGCAAACACCGGAGAGACTAATGACATTGCTACTCGCATGGCCCACATATACATTTAATACTTTTCTGCCATAATAAGCACTATCAATGTAGTCCATCCAGTAAACGGATGTGTGCGCTGCCCACTGCCGTCCTCGGGGTTGTACTGCTCCCAGAAGAACCTAGAGCTCTGATACTGCTCAAACACATTGCCCATCAGATTCTCGCGCAGTCTAGTGTAAATGCTCCGCGCCTGCTCCTGATATGGCCCCTCGGCACCCATGTAGTTGCGGTGTAGTGAGGACAATATCAGGTAGTTGATGTTGATCCATATCGGGCCCCGCCAGTAGTTCTCGCCCTGTCCATAGTACTCATCTCGCTTCGACAAGGACCTCACGCCAAACTCAGTCCACAGCTCCTCCGGGTCCACAATCATATCCAGTATATGGCCCAATTTGTCCGAGTCAGGCGGCACCAACCCCAGAAGCATGGGGAACAGGCTAACGTACCCACGGTGGCACACAAACACGCGCTCCAAGCCATCATCCTCGTCCTCCAGCTCGTCATAGTCCTCGCGCACGCCTGTATTCACATCGCAGTACATTTTTTCTTGTTCGTTCCAGTGTATCTTGTCCAGCATCTCCAAATGCGATGCCAGCTCTGCGTCTCCAGTGCCGGTAAGCTCAGCGTTAAGTCGAACCATGTAAGCCACCCACGAGTACAAGTCAACATGGAGCTCGCCCGTGCCCGGTACCGATGCTCGCGGGTAGTCGTCAAGCCCCGATGTCAGCGTATGGTTCTCAGTGCGTCCGCGCCACCTGTACCCTGCATTGCTTGGAGACTCGTCCATACTTTCGCCAATCTGCGATTTCTGGAAAAAGCTCAACAGCCTAGTCGTATACGGCGCCAAGCTTTCAAGCTTATTCCGCAGTAAGCACTGCTCGTCGCAAGTGCCTTCCTCCGCAGCGCCCTGCAACATGTCTGCCGACCTGGCTGTGATCCCATGGGCCAGCAGCCGCTCGGCAATGGCCTCGACAGCAAAGAGAATTGTGGGCGGGTTGGCAAAGTTGGGATATTGTACTTGGAACTCTCGGGGTACTTTGCTGCGAGCCTCGTCGCCCAGAATCTGCTCCCGGGCTATCCACCCATTATCGTCCATAGCACTGAACCAGCTGCGAATGATCTCCAAGCTGAGATCCGAGTCCCACTGCCGCAACACCAACTGGTGGAACCCTTCGTCCCAGAGAAACCCGCGCGGAAAGAACGGCCGCGATGGCGTAGCAGCAAACAAGGAGTACGGTTCTCCAAGCTCCGCCTCGGATTCACCTTCAGCGCCAAACTCAGGCTTAGGCTTGCTGGACACCAAGCCGCTGCCGTGAAAGTACCCAATACCGCCAATAAGGCTGCTGAGCGCATTCCGGGCCATCTCGATCTGTGCCTCGCTGAACCCCTTCTCCCTCAGGCTGAAAGAGGTTTCAAACCTGGCATCGAATTCCTTGCGCCGGTTGCTGGCTATAGCGTCAATAGCATCGCTGTCGATATGCGAGGTCTTGTCTGCGCACTCGTAGATAACGTCAAAGGCAAACTCGCCGTGCACGTTCATTTGCGCAAAAAACATATTGGTACCCTTCTTGCGCAGCCCCGCATTGTCCAGCCCGAATAGCATGCTTCCAGGCAATTGGCCTGCGCCTTGGGCGTGCTTGGCCATGGCTCTGGCTCGCGTCCGCGCCGAGTCCAATAGCACGTCTTGGAAGATATCCTTGGCCTTCCACACATCGGTCTTTGGCACCTTCAGACCCACGCCGCTGATTCTGTTGCCATCGGTGCGGATTCCGCCAATACCTCTGAATTCCTTAGGCATAACCGGGTGCTGGTTGCTTTGAGCCGGCACAATGCGAATACTGAACTTGCCCAGCTCAGGGGCCCTGCCTCTGACTCTAGCTATATTGTTATCTACCGCCGTTGACATGGTGCCGTTACCTTCGAGGCCAAAGTAGTAAACTAGCGAAACGCCCTGAGATTCCTCATTAAGTGTGCGCCCAGTGAACCTCACAGCCCAGCTACCTCCCGCATCGCCAGGGACCTTGATGAACGAGGATTTTATTTCGACCCCTTGGTCGCTATCCCGCATGGTTTGCTCGCCGAAATCGCGGCCGTTGTGTCGCGAATACCCGTACTCAGATAGGTTGTCCCCCAGTTCACAGGAATGACGAATGCTCTGCCAGTGGCGCCCGTTTAGTCCAAACCACATTAGGCCGCTAACCAGGGAATTGGCCAGTCGTGGTCGTGTGCCAAAATAGAGATTCGGTCGGTATGTTCCCCAAAGAAGCTCGGAATTCAAATCCCCCGGGTCGCCATGAGCAAGTATAAGGGGCAATGCACACAGCATAACGGCTGCCAGCCCGCCTAGCTGCATAGTGTCAATTTAGAATGAGAAAAATTAAATGCGAGCAAGGGAGAGGTTGAAAGGTGACGATATGTGAGTGCTGTACTGCAAAAGCTAGTGATCTGTTGATTTTGGCGGTTTGATGCCTAAATCAGTCAGGATCCAGCGAATGGTGGGATCTCGGTGCTAGTGAGCATTCTCCTGGCACTTCAGGAGCACCTTTACATGCAAGGCGGTGGCGAGCAAGCACGTAGGACACAGAAATGTGTGGCTTGGGCTGCACGCTAAAGTGCGTCAGATTTATTTCAATAATGCCTATTCCAGACAAATCCAACCACTTGGATCTTCGCTTCTTGCTTCCAATTCATTCTGTGCTTATCTAGTCTAGCTTATATGAGCTTGCAAACATAATGTGCGCTTGGAATTTTATTTTTTAGAAGCCACTTTATCCTGTGTAAAAAACACATCTCTTTTTTTATGTCACGCCCTAGCAGCAAGAGATGACAGGCAAACTGGAACGCCAATATATTCGCAGCTCGGCAAATTAGACTTTGTGCTAAAAGTGCACCATATTTCTGCGCAGCTTTAGCTCCCTTCCCTGCCTGAATACAGAAAGTAAAAAAAGCCATCTCGAGACTGCACATGACAAAGTGAACCGAAAAGGCTTGTGCTAACTAAATGAGATACGCACACCGTGGCAATGAGGGTCATGCATGTCTCTGAAATTATCCAACAAACTAATGATTATCCCAAAAATACCTACTATATGAGAATCACCAGGGTTCTGAATTTTTTTGGGTGAGCCATTATTGTACTATTTAGGTACATGTTCTTTACATGTGTGAAGAACGTGTGCCTAACAGTATTAGAATGGTTCACCCAAAAGAAGCCAGAACCCGAGGGGACCTTGAGTGAGGCAATGGTCTTTTTAAAAAACATGTGTTTCTGTAGTCACTAGATTCTTTTTATACATATACAACTGCTTTATTGCTCAAATATTCATGTGTATTGTGAAATTCTAAAATCACAGCTATATTTTGAAAGCAAGCTGATAACTTCAGGTATCAAGATGTCCCTCTTAGGATAATTATATATAGGGTCTATTCTAAACCCACATAGTACTATCCAACACTACCAGTACAGTGTCTTGCTGTGCTGGTGTCGGTCCCCTGAGTGCTGATGCACTCAGCTTCTTGTTATGTGGCAATTGTTACGTGACAAGAGAGTGAAAGGGCTTTTTGCCTATAAACTGGGAAGCGATTTTTTTACCCAGGATGTGATAACGGAATCACGCGATATTATGGGCAAGGCTTGCATAAATTGCTGGCGCGCACATCGAAGACATGGGTGAAAAAAAAAGACAAGTGTGCTTCATATATGCACACAGACAAATGTTGACAATAACACGGGGAAGGCGACGACTCAGGGAAAAGGCATCTATTAGTAGTAAATGTTTAGTATAAATGGAGTGGCATTGCCACATTCATTTAATAAGAAAACCAACAAGTCATAGTACATTCTTTACTACAGGTATTTAGAAAACTAACATGTTGGGTGTTGGATAGCAGTGAGTATAGTTGGCCAGATTGCAATTATAAGTCTATGATTGTAATCTTGCAATTATGATTACAGGTGACTAGTGACAGGCACTACTACATTTGATATGTGTAGCTGGTCAAAGCTGTCAATAAGCTTGTTGACAACTGGATTGGGCTCTTGTTGGGCATTTGGCAGCTCTTCCTCCTCTTCCAGATCCTTGGTATTGACTCTATCAGCTCCTGCTGCGATTTGCTCTTCAGGCTCTGGCACCACAGCTTTCAAGATCAATGTGCCTGATGCAATGACCTTTCTCTTGTTAGCAACAAACGTGCTAACGATGCTAATCGATCAAGGAATCAGAGCAGCGTAGCAAACGGAACATCCTTTTTGCAACTCAGACATCGTTGAGTATGTTGGGTACAAAGAGCAGCTTTGTACGGCAACAACAGCAAGTAATAGGGTCTCTTTCCTTAGGTTTTTATTTTGGTGTTTAGAAAACTAACACTCTTGTCCTCAGACTTTGGTGCATACTCTAAGCCCAGCATCAAGACAAGTGGCAACCTGATCAACACTATTGTTGATCCTCGTATCCCATCTGGGATATAGATCCACATTAGATCACGTGACTTCTCTTGTGTTGTGGACATCATCGCCTATGATGCACGCGATCCAAAGCCAACTCTTCTTCTTTTGTTCTACACTCTCACATTTACCTCTCTATATTTACTATTTATTAAATATACTTGGGAAACGTGAGTCTGGGCATAGCCCACCCCGAGTGAGGAACAACAGAGAGCATTGTCGCACACCGAACGAAGAAAGGCTGTTCCAAGTATCTCGTGTGCTGGCGAGGATATCCGAAAGATTATAATACCTGGGAGCCCGAAGAAAACCTAACAAATGCGAAACGAGTTCTACAGAGATACAAGAGCGCGTTAGTTGGGGGCTCTGGCCTGGTTGGGAGGAGTGTTGGATAGCAGCGAGTGTAGTCAGCCAGATCGCGATTACGAGACCATGATCATAATCTTGCGATTACGATTACAAGTGACTATGGTTGCGCTGTTTAAATATGGCGCTACGGGACATTAGTGGTGTGAGATCTCTTGAGTTATTTTAGCTCCGATTTTAGAATATATATTTATTGGGTATACTCTAAACTCGCATAGTACTATCTAACATTGGGTTTTAAGATATCCTGTTTGCACGCATTAGCAAGAGGAGTTTTCTAGATGTCAATAGTCCACTTTTGGCAAGGGTAAGGAATTGTAAAGCCCACAAAAAGCCAAAAATCCTACGAATAAGAATGGCCGCTATTGCAAAAAAAAAACCAAGCAAGTGCGAAACCCGAACCCTAACCAACAGGGTAAGTAGCCCGTGGATGCCAAGCCGTGGCAGCCACACCAGCAACAAAGCGTATTGGCTAACTTCCCGTTCTCGTAGAACCGTCACCCACTTGGAAAAAAATTTCCTACCTTGGTATTTAAAGCAGTGTTTAAATTAGGCAAATTTAATCTGCAGCAGACTAACTCTGCGTGTCCCGAGCTGTTTCCAGGTGTTATCCCGTAGAGCTTAAAAGGTTCGGGTAAAAGAGTTATGCTTGGGCTTGGCGGGTCATGGCGGGTCCTGGTGGCGTGAATTTGAATATCTTGAGGCTAGATTCAAGGGAATAAGACATCAGCTGTTGGTTGGTGTATCGACTAGTGGTGGCACATCTGGTCTGCCATATGTAGTCTTAGTCGGATGGGTGTGCTGGAGCGTGTATCCCTTTTGATGATGTAGTAACCGAATACTTTGTGGCCTTATCAGAGGAGGCGCGGTCATCCGATAGATAACTAGTTGGGACCGATTCTTGGTGGAGGCTCAAATGAGTGGCTATACACCCTTCCTGCTTTATTGCCTTTTCATAGGCATTGCTGATTACTTTGCCTCCTTCCCCAAGAGACGCCACAAGCAAGCATATTTTTGTTGTCGCTTGAAAGGTAAACATTGCCTCCACATGACGCATCCTTAGCCGCTTGGAAGCAAAGTGGCCACAAGGCAGGTGACATCCCTTGCAGATTGGGGCAGTGCTTTTTTCCATTGTTCAGCTTGTACACTGAACGCAATGCCAAAAGGCAAAGCCCAAGACTATGTGGCTATGGCAGAATACAGAATCCGCCAAGAAAATGTGAAAGGTATTGCCAAATTTGGCGCTGTATACAAGAAAAACATGTATGCTGCAAAATGTGGAGGCATGGTACTGCAAGAGGGGGAAAAAGGCCTACGCGCATGTGCCTTCAAATTTGTCTATACTATTTCTCTTGCCATTTCCTGATTTGGCCAAGACATGCAGTCTTTATTTACTGCAACTCGCTCCGAACAACCCCGATAGAAGCCGTTGAAAGTGGCGTTGTGCAGCAGAGTTGGCATCACAGTGTTTTCTTTCATAAAAACACTCCGCCACAAAAAAAGCGCTCTCATATGCCCTTTTCTCGTCCTAGGAGCCAGGGATGGCGAGCGATCCAAAGGCTATTTGCGGCTGCCAGCCTACCAAATAGAGCGCGCCCTATGGTACTAGCGTTAGCCCTCCCCCAGCTGGAATAGCAGGTGTAATAAGGATCGCTGGGATGTGGGCTGCAAATATTTTCAAGCCCTATTGCTGTCATCAAAGCGACCGTTGTGGCCATCCCCGCTTCATCTCCCACGCATCGGAAAGAGGGTTCGAAGGGAAGTTTTCTGGCAGAGCGATGGCTGAATGCAAGACGATCCTTTCTCCACGCGGCTGAAGGGCATTGTTTCAAATGCCGCGATTGCGCCTTGCCAGTCAAGACCATCGCTGTTAAGAGAGGACAGGCTTTTCGGAAATGTGTGATAGAGTATAATTGAAAGTTCATTTTTGGCCCCATTCATAGATTACTACATTGTTTGATAAGCGCAAGAGAGGGTGTGTGGCCATCTTGTTCGGAATCACTTGGCAGATAGCCCAAGGAGGCGCCCATCGAGTATGTGGCACATGTCTTTGGCGCGAAAAAAAAAAACAAAGTCCTGGCCATGAAAAGGCAGGAGACGCGCCAGCGCTGCCAACTTATAAAATCAAACAGCCCTCACCGGAGCTTGCGTTCTCCTCTTGATCCCTGATCGCCTCAGTTGCCTCTTGCATCGTTCACTCTATTGCCTCCAACATGAACTTCTACATCACTCTTTCAGCCTTCTATCTCTTGTTTCGGTTGTGCCTCGCATTCGGCCAACCTGTCTTCAGCTTCAGACAGGCGGCTGCCGTCGGCGCCGTTTCCTTCGCCGCTGGCTGGAGCGCCAGCCAGTTCGGCCTGAACTATGACCTCGGCGGCTGGTACGCCGACGCCAAGCATGCAATCAGGGCGTATTATGCTACGTACGCGCCCTCTTCACCGCTACAGTCTCCCCAAGTTGCGGCCCCAGTTACCGATCTACAATTCAGCAGGCGGACGGATCTTATAGTCACTCCGTCAATCCATGGGCCACAGCCAGAGCCCGTCAACGAGGGCAACGACTTTTGGTTCAAGTTTTCGGAAGAACTCAGTCCTCTGGCTCTCCGGATTACAATCTGCGTGGTCTTGCTGAAAAAGACTGGCGTTTGGAAATTCGTACGCCTGGCCATGCCAGAGCCTGAATTGCAGCCAGACGCCCACCAGCCCGATGAGACCGAGGCACTCCCGCATGTTGACACGGTGGCCAGGGTTGCCTTTGTTGCTGTTAATGCCGCCAACTCGGGTGCGCTTCTTCGCAGCAGCAGCAGCAGCAGCAGCAGCACCGACTCGGGTGCACCTCTTCCATCTGACAATGCCATCTGCCGGGGCGCGCCTCTCATACGCCAAATTGTCGTCAGCCCCGAGGTGCTTCTCCTACGCGAGATCGTTGTTAGCTCGAGTGAGCTAGCCATATGCGAGATTGTCGTTGGCCCCGATTCACTTTTAATGCTCGGGATGATCGTCAGCCCTGGTGCGCTTCTTATTCATGAAACTATCGTCAATCCGGCTGTACTTCTTCAACACGTCATCCTCGTCAGCCCGGGCGCTCTTCTTCTCCACGGCAACGCCATCTGCCCGGGCATGCTTCATCATTATGACAACGTCGTCAGCCCAAGTGCGCCTCTTCCACGCGACATTGGCATCAACCCGGGTACTCTTCTTCTCCGCGGCGATGCGACCAGCTCAGCTGTGCTTCTTTGCAACAACGCTGCCTGCCTAGGTGTGGCGCGACAATGCAACAAAGCCATCAGTGTAGTCATGCTCCCTCATCAGCACAACATTATCGCCAGTCCCGGGGCGCCTCTCCTACGCAACTTGGCCGTCTGTCCAAGCCTGCTTCCTCAACACTACACTGCTACCGGCTCGAGAGCGCTGCAACTACCCAATGCTGCGTCAGACTCGGAGGAGCCCCAGTCAATCGACATAGCGCACACGGTAACTGCTGTGGCTAGCCCCATCCTTCGACTAGCACCCAGCCTGGCCGCGGGCCCTGACATGCCAACCAGGCCCCGTCCTCGTGCACCGTCAGCTCCCAGCGACTACACGGCTAATAGGGGCTCTATCATCGTCTTGAGCCCGGTCAGAAGACGGGCGGATTCCGCTCGAAGCATACCAATGTCCCGGCTAATGAACTTTACGAGCAACACCATCCCTCGGCGGCGCCTCTCCCGACGGGCAACAGTAGGGACCACGCCCGCTCTCCGTCGCCAAAACACATTGGCAAGCTTGCCTCCACACATGGGTGTCAACTCAGCACCGTCCTCGCCTGCACAAGCGCCGCTCTCTATCGCCAACAAGCAAGTGCCAATAGCGCAGCCACTCGTAAGCGTCTCTAGCCTTGGGGATGGACTGACAGCTGCTGCAGAAGCTGTCAGCCCATGTCCTGGGCTGGCGACAATTGCAGAGGAGGGTAGCGGTATGGCCGCTCTTATCAACACATGTGACGAGGCCTTCGGCTCTACCGGGGCTATCAACACGGACTTTGGCCCTTTTAAGCAAGCTTCGTCTTCCTCCCTCGTGCCAGCTAGCACGGGGCCTCTCGACCAGCAGGAGCCCAACGACAAGCACATCGCCCGTGGGTTACGCTCGCGCTGGCTAAATGACGAGTCATCGCTACAGACACTGACGCGGTATAGCGAGCGAAAGTTATCCACTGCATTTAGCACATACTCGTACGCGTCCTCGGCCAGCAACTCCATGCAGTCGCTTTGGCAAGAAGTTGGTCTAGACACAGAGCGAACCTCTACCCTTACCGAGCACACAGTGTTCAACCAGAAGCCATCGACCTCTTCGCTGGCGGACACCGCCTCGGCAGTCTCGCCAAGGAGGCGTGACATCCTAAAGGCCAAACTCTTGGGCAACTCGCCATCGACCTTTTCGTTGCGCAGCGCACTAAGGCCGTCAAGCAGCCAAGTAAGCGACTTGGATATAGAACGGGTACCTACATCAAGCAAACCGTCGCTTAGCAGGGCTCTCAAGTCGCTGACGCGCCGGGCATCAGGCAAACTTGGACTAGGCTCTTCCAGCACAACGACACAAACGCCGACGCCAAGCGAGGTCGTCTCTACTCAGCCTGATCCAGCAGCGCCACAACCGACTGAGCGGTCCAGCGCTACTGGGCCCAGTGCTCTTCGCCGCGCTCCCTCTCTGTCGATAACGACCTTCATGCGCCGCCCAAGATCCGCGGTATCTGCGCCCTCGGTCGACCAAGCCGCCAAGAGGGCATCAAGCGGCTACAAGGACAAGGGCGGCCAAGCTTAGTAAAACAGCACAAGCACTTTTCCATACATTTTCTTTCCTTCTTGCTTTCTCTACTTACTTTTAAATACCGCTCTTAAGCTGCACTTGCGAAAAGCCTGCTAGATTCGCTGCTAGTGTGCACACATTTCTGACTAAATAAAGCCTTGAGGCAAAGGATGTTCCTCAAAAGTACCCAACATCACAAGATGCAGTTGATTGAGCTGGGTTGCTGAGTTGCTGAGTCTGACACGTGGAGGTAGGCGATGACAAAAGAGCGAGAATGACGTTGATGGCCGATCTGTTTTGAAAGCGCGGTAGTCAAAAAGCCCACTTTCTTCTCCACACTTTTTCCATCTGCTATCACTTTACTTTTTAACTCGAGCAGAGCGATAATACACTATGAGCATTCACGTAGACGCCGATGAGCTAAGGGGATTCCTCGACACTGCAGTTGCGTTGGCCAAAGAAGTCGGGCCTGCCTTCAAGGACGGGTTCTGGCGCAAGGGCCAGTTTGCCAGCGCCTCCGATTTTGCCGCCGAGGGCAAGCTCGGCAACGCCGCCGACTGCGTCACAGCAGTAGACTGCCATATAGAGAAGGTGCTATTCTCGCGGCTGCGCTCAATCTACCCCAACCACAAGTTTGTTGGCGAAGAAACGACTGCCGAAACCGGCGAGGCACCCATCACCAACGATCCCACATGGATAGTGGATCCAGTAGACGGAACCAACAACTTTGTCCACCACCACCACTTCACCGGCGTTAGCATCGGTCTGGCCATCAACAAGGAGCCCGTCGTTGGCGTCATCTACCTGCCGGTCCTCGACGAGCTCTACACTGGTGTTCGCGGCCAAGGATCCTTCCTCAATGGCCAGCGCTTGCCGCTTTTCAACCCGCCTGTATTGACCACACCAACTTCCCTCTCGCAATGCATGATGTTCAGCGAGCATGGCTCGAACCGCGACGAGACCGTGGGCTCGCGTATGCGCTCGCTTACTAGACTGTTGCTGGATAAGGCGCATGGCGGTGCTGGGTTGGAGAGTCTTCGCTTTTCTGGTGCGGCTACCTCTGATATGAGTATGGTGGCCAAGGGCGTTGCCGAGATCCAGTGGGAGATTGGAATGCATGTCTGGGATATCACCGCTGCCTCGGTTATTGTTACCGAATCGGGCGGAGCCGTGTTTGATGGCGCTGGTTGGTGGGGCTCTGACGTGACTGAGCGCGAGCTTCAGCCCCTGAATATTTGGAACCGCAAGGTTGTCTCCGTGCGCTACATCCCCGATCTTCCGGGACAGCCTGGCACCGGCCGCGAGCTGCAAAAGCAGCTAGCAAAGGAGCTGCTTTCCCTTGTCGAAGATATTTCATGCACTCCCGATGGCCTCCACTAGATAAACTGCCTTTTTGCGGTGTTTGTATGTAGCCTGACCTCAATCGTAATCCGTACACCTCGTGATATCAGATTTGGTGACAATGTCTCGCCTACCACTCTAATGAGGGATAGTCTTACTGTAAGCCTTCAGGGCCTTGTACTGCTTTCTTGAAGGCGCAGCGCCACCCGCCACATACATATGCTCTCAAAAATAGAAAAGAAAGGCGCGTGAATGCTACTTCTATGAAACAATGGCATCCGTCCATTCTCTTTAATATGCTGACCTATTCTGAGCCAAAGTGACGTGTATGGCGGTAGCATACGGCAGCATACCCCTTTTTTCCTCTTTCCATTCTAGTACTGGTTTATTTTCTACCTTATACTATTCAACATTCATAGCCATGGCTTCAGGTAAATAGAAAATATATGGCTTATTGCTCAAAAGGCACAAAACTGCTGCTAAGAAGCTGTATTGAAGGTGTAGCTGCGCAGACAATCAAAAACACGCTTTGGTCAGTCTACGACTGGATGTTTAGCACCATGTGGATAGTCGAAAGCACTCGCAATGACAACAAAGTCGATGTGTATCGCAAGATGATATGGCCCGAGGTATCCGGCAATGTTCTAGAGCTTGGTCCAGGATTCGCCGCATCCCTGAAATTCCTAGCTCACGCAACGACCAGTGACGGCTCCTTCCACGTCGACCCCAATGTCATCAAGTCGTACACCGTCTTGGAGCCCAATCCATTCATGTACAGCCGGCTGCAAGGCAACGCAGAGGCCAATGGATTCAACGTCAGCTACGATCGCCTAAGCTATCCAGGCGAAAAGATGCAAAACACAGCCTTGCCTAATCCCAATATGGTGCCGTTCAAGATTGTGCGTGGCACCTTGGACGATGCCAATGATATCCCAGAGGCTGTGCTAGCTCAGGCGCCCTTTGACTCTATCCTGACGTCGTTCTCCCTGTGTACTGTGCGCAATCCAGAGACTGCACTGAGAAATATTCAAGGCCTACTGAAACCCGGCGGCACCTTTTACTTTATCGAGCATGTGAGGCAGCCCGACCCAAGAGACCCAACTGTAGTCGAGGATAATGGTGTCGATGCCGTGTTCTGGGGCAAAGTCCAGGACTGGATCACACCAGTGTGGAGGATTGTCGGCCATGGATGCCATGTAAACCGCCAGTCCGGGCTGATTGTTGCCAAAATCGGCGGATGGAAGGCTGTCGACTACAAGAGCGTCCGCCCTGTCATCGACCTCCAGTCTCGGATCATGCCTCTATCATTCGGCAAGGCAGTCAAAGCCGACGGACTAAATCACTCAGAGTAGCCTTAGTATTTTAAAAGGCTAGCGTGGCAAGAATACACAGTGTCTACTGGTCAACGAGCCGAGTGAATGCGAATGGATTCTTTGAGAACCAACTGGCAACCACCTCAAAACCGTCGTCGGCAGTTTGCAGTTTGTTGAAAAACGCTTCATGCTGCTTAGCTGCCAGCTCCTGGCGTCGCCGCTGGTCCTCGAGCGCCTGGTTCTCGACCTGACATTTAGGACAGCTATCGCCAATATCGCCAAGACAGCGCTGGTGATACGAGTGCTTGCACAGAAAGTGGACGCTAGGCAGGTCCAGTGGCGCCATACACGACGTGCACTTGGTGCTTTGGAACACGACTGGCTTTGTTTTTAGCGCCTCCATATTGTCGCGGTGCGTCATGTACTTTTCGGCGTAGGAGGATATGATCTTTTCATTGTCGTGGATCCGCCTAGTCGATGCCTCGATCTGCCGCATTATGTAGCCACGAACCATACCCAAAGTCACACCCGACCTATCCGAGCCGCCCAGCGCCTGGAGCACGCGCAAGGGAGACATCAGGTTGTACTTTTCGATCGTCGCCAGGCACTCGGAGAGCATCCGCTCATTGTTGCCGAGCTGTGGGTTTCGAGCAAAATAGTGAAGGGCCTTGATAAACAAGTCGGGCTGCTCCTCGCCGTGCTTTTCCAAGAGACTCTGCATGCTCCGAACGTCATCGTGCTCGATAAAGAGCTCAAGCAGGGCTGTCACGTCCCCTCGTTGCTCGTACAGCGCGGCAATTCCCTCGGTGAACCCATTCGAGGCACACAGTATGTATGCCCGGTCCCAGTCAATGCTGGCGCTTGAGCTGCGCAATAGGTCCAGGGCGCGTTCTTTAGGCGCCTGCTTCTTTGCGGGCCGAGGCGAAACGACAACCGGTGACTCCACTCCACAGAGGTAAAGCTCCAGCAGCGTATTCCATGCTGACTTTACGTCGTTTTCTTCGTCCTCGCTCAGGCCAACAGTGCTCGCTGGCTGCTGCCACCGACGCGCAATGACTTGCTCGAGAAAAGCAGCTAGCCATGCTGGCTGATCAGCAAACAAGTGCTGGATCCGCCGCATCGACAGCATTGGTACCGCAGCCACAGAGACACGCCGCGCATCTCCGCCGCCGCTCTTATCAACAGCACCAGCTCGTGCATTCATGCCACTGATGCAAACCTCGACCAGCAGTTCCGTGGTCTCGCGAGGCAGGCTGGCAAGGCATCTACGCCCAAACTCGGCCAAGTAGACGGATGCATCGCTGTCTCCAAGCTTGTGCATGTACTCTAGCGCCGCCTTGATATCGTCTTGGTCCTCCACCTTCAGCTTCAAGTACATGCCCGTTTTGGCAAACTTGTCGGCCAGGTACAATGCTTGATCGTAGAACCCGGCCTGCCGGCACACGTGGATGGCCGTGTCGACATCAAACTGATAATCCTCTTGCGTGTGAATAAACTGGTTCAGCCGCTCTTCGTCGCGCAGTTTGGTATAGCAGTTGAGCAGCAGCGTCGTGTGGTCGGATGTAGCCATTCCTGCCGTGTGAAGCTCTTGCAAGTAGCTGGCCAAGCTGATCAGCCGCTGAGCGTCCAAGTACTTGCGGATAATATACGAAGGCTCAACATAGCCAATTGTCTGCATGTACTGAGACATGGCGGTATCAAAGTCGTCCTTGCTGTAGAGCCAATCGCCGTATTTTTTGTAGATACCAGCCACGCTAGCCAAGTCGTAGTTGCCATTCTGCGCCATCTTGACAGCCAATGGATAGAGGTTTTGGCGATACAAAATGTCCAGCTTCTCCAATAAATCCTTCTCAGAAAAGTAGTCAAGTGTACCATGGCCGCCCAGCACAAACACGCTGCCCCACTCGGTAGCCACGCCACGCACTCCGCCTGCAACTACGCCAGTGTATGCCACTAGTTTGTTCTTTGTGTCCAGGATCGTAAATGTTGTTGCGTCGTTGTACGAATAGACGCGCGAGTCAGCCGAGTCCAGGTGAAGGCCATCGTCGTCGTCCCTCGAGTGGTCCATCGTGGGCGCCATGGCCGACGGCGCAGCAGTAGCCAGCAGCAAGTAGTGTCTGAAGCGGCGAAGCAGCACTTTGGGAGCGTCAAACGCAAAGCACGGCCCACGACCCTCGGTTGTGTAGACATAGATCGCCTCATCGCGCGCCACAATAAGCTCGTCTTCGTCGCTTACCAAAGAACACCCAATCCCGCAGCCCCGCTCCTCAAGGATGCTAGGATCGCTCTTGCTGCCCGATGTGTCAAAGGCCAGCGTCTGTGCTGTGGTAGTCGCAAAGAGCGTCGTAGACGTGCCGGTGTCGTCAGCGATAAAGTGCAAGTTGGTGACCGGCTCAGGAGCTACGTGCAGCGTGCGCTGCTTGGTCGACTTGCTCTTGGCAATGTTGCCGCGAATAAGCACAATGTGGCCGCCAGCAAACCCGAGCGCAATCTGGCTAATAGACGGAGTGGCGGCCACAGCGGTAAGTGGGTGCGGCGTCGAGCTGGGCAACTGGTACTTAACCGTCACGGGCTGCACGTCGGTCTGCCTGAGAAGCTTGTCTACCGGCCATAGCTTGATTATGGGCCGACTGCTTGCTATCGATACGTTTTCCTCAATTGTTAGTAGTGTACGCGTTTCGTGAATGTGCAGCATTTGCGTAATGCGAGTCCCTGGCACCTCGCTAGTCGCTACAAACGACCGCACAATGAAGGACCGATTGACGATGTGAATGGAACCATCTGAATCGGCTATGAATATCAGGTCGCCGCCATTTGAGCACAGCAAGAGCTCGGGCTGCTTGAACGCCTCGGGCAGGTCGTCCAGAGATTCGCGCTTGAAGAAATGAAACTGCCGAAGCTGGAAGCTAGCCATTTGAGAATTAAAGATGTTACAGAAATACGAAAGCTGACAGCAGAGACAGGAAGGGGACTGAAACGTCATGGCCAAAAATTGGACATGGCAGCTCATGGACGAGCCGACTAGTTGAGCCGCGCAGTGGGAAGGTTCACATGCTCAGACTCGCTCCAAAGGCTCCCACGTGCATATGATAAGACCACGCTTGTCTTTAGCTGTCTTCTCTCTCTGCGCTCGTTCATTAATTCCATTTTTGTATTACCAGCTCCTTTCTTTCTACTAGATATCTTTGCTTTTGAAATGCTTGGTTCCGCTCGTTACGCTCTGGCTCGCAGCTCTACGCTGAAGCAGGTATGTTTTGCACCTTACTATCGTGGGCTGGCGTGGCTGCGCTCCTCGTCCTGAAGCTAACACGAGCCATGTTGCTTGTTTGCCTTTTTGTCCGTGCTTGACATTATAGCGTGCCTTTGGGCGCTTCTACGCAGCGCAAAAGTCGTGCTTGTCATCGCTGGTGTTTGTTGAGACCAAGGGCAGCGGCTTTGACGAGGGCGCTCTCAATGCGATTACGGCGGCCCGCAGGATCTCTGGACCCGTTGTAGCAGTGGTTGCTGGCTCCGAGGCTGACGCCGCAGCCAAAGCCATTGCAAAGATCGAGGGTGTTGCCAAGGTCGTTGTTGCCAAGGACGCAGCGTACGACCACGCCCTGCCCGAGACAACAGCTGCCTTGCTAAAGGCGCTCCAAGAGAAGGAGGGAGCCACGCACGTTTTTGCTCCACACACTGCGGCTGGCAAGAACGTCATGCCCCGCTTGGCTGCGCTGCTGGACTCGCAGCAGATCTCTGACGTAATTTCTGTAGAAAGCGAAGATACGTTTATGCGTCCCGTGTATGCTGGCAACGCCATTGCCACTGTGCAGAGCAGCGATCCGATCAGGGTCGTCACGGTTCGCACGACTGCCTTCCCTGCCGCTACGGCGTCCGCATCTGCGTCGGCTGCCGAGGAGGCGGCGCCCGCTGTTGATACGCAACCGCTGAGCAAGTGGCTCAAGGCAGATATGGCCAAGAGCGACCGCCCCGATCTGGCAACTGCCAAGCGCGTCGTCTCTGGTGGCCGTGCTGTTAAAAGCGCGGAGGGATTCCAGATCATCTACGATCTGGCCGACAAGCTCGGAGCTGGCGTTGGTGCCTCGCGCGCGGCTGTCGATGCCGGCTACTGCGACAACAGCTTGCAGGTTGGGCAGACTGGGCGTATCGTTGCGCCCGAGCTTTACATTGGCATTGGCATCTCTGGTGCCATCCAGCACTTGGCTGGCATGAAGGACAGCAAGGTCATTGTGGCTATCAACAAGGACGCCGACGCGCCTATCTTCCAGATCGCCGACTACGGCCTGGTTGGCGACCTGTTTACCATCGTTCCCGAGCTCATTGAGAAAATCTAGCTTGCCATAGTTGTCAATATAGAGGCGGGTCTAGACCCAGTGTCTGTGACACGCATTGCTGCTCCCTTGTTCCTGGCCTGTGAGAGCACCGGTTGCACTGCAATGCATGGGGTGACCGACGGACATTGCCCAAGGGCTGGCGAATCCAGCGTGAGAACATTTGTTTGCTTGAAGGGATGGCATCCCGCGTGATCTCCGAGTGCGTGGGAGAGCTGGCGGCAAAGGGCCCTCGTATAAAGCCGTTTAGATGTAGGAGGCGGACCTCATATCTCCCACCTTTACTCTCCTTTTTGGTCACTTTTGAAGCCACATCAAGCTATAGACTGCCACTCTACACTGCACAGCCGTTGCCATGCTAGCAAGCGAAGCTGTTACTCCTCCCCCTCCTCATCCCTCTCATAAACCTGCCGGCACCAAGCACGACAATGCGCCAGTCGATCCCTACACGTACCATGACGGATTTGGCAATCACTTCAGCTCAGAGGCGCTCAGGGGCGCGCTGCCAGTAGGCCAAAACACGCCTCAAGTCTGCCCCTACGGCCTGTATGCCGAGCAACTGTCAGGGACGGCGTTTACAGTAGGACGCTGCGGTAACCAGCGGTCATGGCTCTATCGCATCCACCCCTCTGTAATGCATCGCCCGTTCGAGCCCTACAACGCGGGCGGCCATGGCATAGTCGGCACGTTTGACTCTCGGACTACGGAAACCACGCCAACGCAGATTCGGTGGCTGCCCTTCCCCATCGCTGAAGGGCTTGACTTTGTCGACAGCCTGCGCACAATAGGCGGAGCTGGCGATACGGCGCTCAAATCAGGTCTAGCCGTACACGTTTTTACGGCTGAGCGGTCGATGGACAGGCGCGCGTTCTGTAACTCGGACGGAGACTTGCTGATTGTGCCTCAGCAGGGACGGCTCGATATTACCACGGAGTTTGGGATGATCATGGCTGCGCCTAACGAGATTGCTGTTATTCAGCGCGGAATGCGGTTCTCGGTCGCTCTGCCTGACGGGCCCAGTCGTGGGTACATCCTCGAGGTGTATGATGGCCACTTCGAGCTGCCTGATCTGGGACCTATCGGGTCAAACGGCCTGGCTAACCCGCGAGACTTCAAGACGCCCGTAGCAAGGTACGAGAACACGGAATCGGGCGCAGCCGAGTGGTCTGTTATTAACAAGTATCAGGGCGAGCTGTTTGTTGCGCAGCAAGACCACTCGCCCTTTGACGTCGTTGCCTGGCATGGCAACTACGCGCCATACAAGTATGACTTGGCCAAGTTCAATGTTATCGGCTCGGTTAGCTTTGATCACGTCGATCCGTCGGTATTCACCGTGCTCACTTGCAAGTCGGCGCATCCGGGCACGGCGGTGGCAGACTTTGTCATATTCCCGCCGCGGTTCGAGGTGCAGATGAATACGTTCCGTCCGCCGTACTTCCACCGGAACTGTATGAGCGAGTTCATGGGCCTAATTCGAGGCGAGTACGAGGCAAAGAAGGGCGGATTCCTGCCAGGCGGTGCCAGTCTGCACAGCATGATGACTCCGCATGGCCCTGATGCCAGCACTGTTGTCAATGCCACTACGCGCGAGCTGAAGCCAGGTCGGGTGGCTGATGGCACGCAGGCCTTCATGTTCGAGTCCATGTTCCAGCTGCGACTAACCAAGTGGGCTGTCGAGCACAAGCAGCGTGACCTCGACTACTATAAGGCTTGGCAGAACATCCCAATAACGTTCAACCCCGATCAGATCTAGGCTTTGTCTTCTTGATATGTTAGGTAATACATTGCAAAATGTTAGCTATTGTTCGCCTAGTAGTCGCCGCAGCTCTCTCTGCTGGCCCTGCATCACCTCGATGCTCGATGACGGATAGAACCCAGGAACGCCCAGGCTCTCGAGCTTTAGCTGCTGCTGGTATCGAAGCTCATCCAGCTTTTCAATTGCTCGCCGGTCGGCGCGATCGAGATCCGCTCTGTGCTGGCGTAGCGTATCGTCCAGCTCCTTTTTTGGCACCGGGCATACTAGCTCACGGGCCTGAATCATGCGCATAATTTTCTCTTGCTCGTGCTGTATTCCACGCCGATGCTCAAACAGGCGCCTCTCAAAGTCGTTTTGTGCCGAACAAAGCAAGCGAATCTGATGCATCGTTTCATTGCTAAGGCGCGGTCGACTGGCTTGTGAGGCGTCTGCTGACTCGGCATCCACTGTTTGAGATACGCCTGGGTCTGCTGGTGAAATATCGAGGATTGTGGCGGCGGAGGTGACTGGCGGCTTCGCTTCGGCTGCACTAGAGTCGATGTCGCTTGGGCAGGGCAAATGCAGCGCCGTGTCAATGGAGAAAATGTCCGGCGGCGGAGGCACCGCCCATTTGGTAGTATCGGGCTCACCCTCGTAGAACAGGCGCTGCCGCTTGTGGCCGTTGCCGGTGTCGGGAGTGCTCGGGTTGCTGTGGTTGAAGACGACTCCGGCATATGAGAGCCTCGATTCCTCGCTGCAAAGCTGATCCGCGGGTGAGTAAAACTGACCGCTCATCTACCACTTACTTCAATGTTGTGTTGTGCAATCAATTGCATAGAAGCACTACACCAGAGTGCGGAACATGTATGTAAAATATGTAGCAAGTTAAGCGGGTTGCAATCAAAGAGCCGCGGCTTTAAAAATACCATTCGTTACCACAAATACGCAAAGCGATATACAAATGTTGAATGCTATAGGCACCTTTTGGGATGTGTTGAGTTCCTAGCGAGTTAAAAAGATAGTAGCCAAGTGCTACTGCTGCTCGTGCGCTCCATTAACCGGCCAAACTACAGCCTCTTCTTCTTTGTGTTGCTCGAATCGACTGAAGCCCTGGGCATCGTAGCTCTGCTGCCGCCAAGGACCTTACGACGCTGGTAAATCATGTGCGTGTAGAGTTTGTACAGAACTGGTGGATATCCCGACATGTTGAGCAAGAGGAATGCCTTGAGTGCTGGGTGGAGAGCAGCAGCGAGAGGCAATGCCGCCCACATCTCCAGCAGCTCGCCCGTGACTCCCGCCGGATAAAGGACATAGAAGAGCGTGTAGCGCAGATAAAGCAAGGCATAGACCTCGATATTCAAAATACCTAGTGCGTAGTGACTGTAGCGCACACACTCGGTAATTGACCACGCCAGCACCATTAGCACCAGCGCTGGTGACGCACGGATCCCGGGGCTATCGAATGGATACAGAGTGCCCCAGACGAGCAACAGGCGCGAGTAAACTTGCAACAGGGCAGTGAGCGCACCTGAGCGCACGAGGCCCAGGAGCGAGTGTACGATTTCGAGGACTGCGCCAGTCTGGATGTAGATAAGGGCGTAGCCGATGCGGTCAAAGAGGCCGCTCAGGTCTGTTCCGTGCTCGGAGAGGTACAAGACGGTCTGTGATAGCACGTAGGCCCAGCCTGCAAACGAGGCAGCATTATATGCGACTAGATACGCCTCGACAGCGCCCATTCCATTGGTCTTTGCCATAAATAAAGTATAGTGTAGGAAGTGTGTCGCAGAAGATAAAGGAAAGAGCGAGAGAGCGAGAGAGCGAGAGAGAGAGATGGCTCCAGTAGACAAGGCGTCATCGCTGGTGGCAGCTGACGGAATGGCGTGAGAGCTGCTTCCCTTTTCTCTACTTTGCTGCTACTTGCCGCACCCACGCACCCTATTTTCTATACCAGCTTTTGGTCGTAATTTACCTGCATTCACGCCATGGCTAGCA
Organism: Coemansia sp. RSA 2050; assembly: GCA_027578835.1. Classification (NCBI taxonomy): domain Eukaryota; kingdom Fungi; phylum Kickxellomycota; class Kickxellomycetes; order Kickxellales; family Kickxellaceae; genus Coemansia; species Coemansia sp. RSA 2050. The sequence continues at coordinate 49,814 of JANBSU010000037.1, read as the reverse complement.
CCGCCACTGCTGCCACCGCTGGCGAGCCCTTCCAGTTTCCCGAAATGTACAGCTTTCCACCATTCTTCACGTAAGTTTACGCACCCACGAAGGGCCTTGGCAAAACAGGCAGCTTACAGCCGGCCCACTAACATGTAACATGCGCGCTGTATGTGACCCTGGGATCTCTGCCAGCTTAGCCGCCAGCCAAACGAGAGCACGTGGAAAGAGCAGCGGCGACAGTGGTGCGATCTGGTACTCGCCTTCTACCGCCACAACCGGCTCTACTCGATGTCTCTGGCTGAGGCAGTCACAGAGCCGCCCTTTGCTAACCGGCAGCTCCGCCGAGCGCTGCGGGTCGACGTGCTGCGAGAGATAATGGATGAGCTAGTGAAGCAAGGCAATGCTGTCTGGGTTGGTGCCAAGAGCACCAAGGACATCTGCCTCGTGTTCTGGCGTAAGCCCGAGGTGTGGGCGACCATGATCCACCAGTGGGCCAGCGAGCGCGGCCTCTTCAACACGGTGCTGACCGTCTTTGAGCTGGCCAACGGCGATGACACTGTTGGACAAGGTGAGCTTTCAGACAAGACACTGGCGTCATAGCTCTTGCTGGGTGATTGTGTGATCTGATTGAAAATTTTGACCTGTGCTGGGCCAGGGGTGATTCGCCTTTATCTCTGCCGCCCCCTATCCGGATTTTTTTTTTGTTGTAGAGTTCCATGGTCTCGATGCGGCAACACTGCGCCGAGCGCTAGACGTACTCCAGAGCCAAGGCAAGGCTCAGCTCTTTGTCGGTACCTCTGATGAGGATCTGGGCGTCAAGCTGTTTGCGTAGGCCGAAGGAGGGACAGCCTCCAACTGTGGCTTCAGTCCCTCTCCCGCGTGACCTGCTCGGGCTCGTGCTCGTGCTCCACTGCCACTGAGTGCGGCTTGCTTCCAAGATTTTTATGGCATGGAGGCGATGAGCTGGTACTTCAAACAAGGTGAATATGGCGACAGCTACGAGGCAGCAGCGGCATTGTAGCAGGGGGGGGGACTGATTGCAGTTGAGTGAAAAATTCTTCAGTAGCAGCCAGGCGCCCACTCTTCCCCCAACGATCTTGCTCAACCTTTCTTGCCTCTGGTTCTCAACAATTATACTTTTTTGTAAGCGTTTTAACAGGTGTGTAAAACTTTTTTCTCCCCTCTAGGCACTTTTTGCGCAAAGTGCTGCTAGACCCAAGGAGACCAGCCTGCTGCTCTCGATATAGGCAGACCTTTTTATGGATGCCTAGAGATAAAAGAGCACTGTTGATGTTGCTCTTTGCTCGCGAATTGCGTGCCAGATTGACGCCTTTGCTTTACTTTTTTTTTTTGATGCGTACTGCGCTGCAGAGCTATTGACAACAACACTAATATCCTACTATCGTTCTCTCCACGTGTGCATGTAGCCTTTGTAACAAAAAAAACCTTCTCGATACTCAAAATGGCCGACGACGCTCAGCATGAACACGAATTCGAGGCCGCCGGTGATTCGGGTGCCTCGGCCACCTACCCTCTGCAGTGCTCTGCTCTGCGCAAGGGTGGTTTTGTCGTCATGAAGGGCCGTCCTTGCAAGGTCATTGATATGTCGACCTCCAAGACCGGCAAGCACGGACACGCCAAGGTCAACTACACCGGTACCGACATTTTCAACGGCCGCAAGTACGAGGACATGTCGCCTTCGACCCACAACGTCGACGTCCCCAACGTCGCCCGCGCTGAGTACCTCCTTATCGATATTGCCGATGACTTCCTGAGCCTTATGGAGGACGGCGGTGATATGAAGGAGGATGTCAAGGTCCCTGAGGGCGAGCTTGGCGACAAGCTGAGGGAGGAGTTTTCTGGGGGCAAGGAGATCCTTGTCACCATCCTCAAGGCTATGGGAATCGAGGCTGCTATCAGCTTCAAGGAGGCTCCCAAGGGCGGCCAGTAAACGTCTGGTTTACGTCGTTACTTTTAAAACCCCTGTTTGTTCTTGGTTCTGCCCTCTTTTCTATTATAATTTTTAATGTTAATTTGTGCGAACCTTGCCAATTTGACATATACAACCTGTGTTGACTATAGCACCCTATCTATATGGTGTTGTGATCAGGCAAGATGCTGCTAAGGGCATGTACTGAATGCCTTTGGAAGTGTAAATGAATATGGCCACACTCAACTTGCCTTGCCTACGTTTCCCTCCATTAAAAGAAAAGGCTTGGTGTTGTAGCGATTGATAGGTGGGGTGTCTGCGGTCATGAATTGCCTTTTTACACACACTGCTCCCTTTGGTCTTGTGTAGAACATTGCATATTTGATACTGGCGCGCGCCTCGCCATAGCCACTGGCATGTACTTCAATCTTTGATAAAGTGAGTGTTTTTTTTACTTTGGAAAGCCTCAAAGGCCTTTTTTCCAAGCCCACCAACCACTTTTGGTCTAAGCAGCCTTTGATTGAGCTTTCAAAAGGTGTAAGCAGATAAAGACTGAAGGCTTTTTTCCCACCCTAAAAGCACCCTTTACTTGTTTTTAAAAGTTTGCTTTCAAAGGAATGGTGTGGCTTTGTAAATACAGTGTGCACGCTGCGGTTCTCAGCGACGACCAACACTTAAATACCAGCTCTGTGACCACCTGCTCCAACAGACTCTCTTCTATTGCCTTTCATTTATTTGCATTTTTACACGCACGCATTATTCGTTTTTATTTTACACCAAGGTATGTCTGATCTACCATTAGCCGAGTCGCACAAAGCGATGTTTACATACCAGCAATATCCATGTCAAAAACCCGGCTGCTATTTAGGCCGATTACAGCCTTGGACATTTTCGATAGCACTAGCAAGCTAATTGTTGCTCGCCTTCACTTTTTTTACCCATGTAGCCTTTATCATTGAAATCTTCTAACGCCTAAAATGCCGAAGAACGCCAATATCGAACAGGAGCCCAAGGTCGTTGATGACAAGGTGTCCCAGGATGAGACCACTGCTACAACCGAGGCCCCAGTCAGCAAGCTTGAGGAGAAGCAGGCCAAGCCCGCGGAGGACAGCGCACCCAAGGGCAAAGTACCCAAGGGCAAAGCACCTAAGGGCAAAGCTTCTAAAGACGCCGCGTCTACGTCCCAAAAGAAAAACGACGCACAGTTTGACCAAGAAATTGAAACGGCTGGCTCGGGCGCCTCGCTGACCTATCCGATGCAGTGCTCGGCTCTGCGTATCAACGGGCATGTCGTCCTGAAGGGCCATCCATGCAAGATTGTTGATATGACGACCTCGAAGACCGGCAAGCATGGACATGCCAAGGTGTCCCTCATGGGACTGGACATTTTTACCGGAAAAAAAGTCGAAGACATTTCGCCCTCGACTCACAATATGGACGTTCCTAATATCAAGCGCGAGGAGTATACTCTTCTCAATGTGGACGATGGCTTCCTTAATTTTATGACCTCCGATGGCTTAACTAAGGATGACGTCAAGGTTCCCGATGGCGAACTTGGTGACAAGCTCGTTGACGACTTTGATGCTGGCAAGGATCTTCTTGTCACCGTTCTTTCAGCGATGGGGCAAGAAGCTGCTATCAGCTACAAGGAGGCGCCCAAGGGTAACGCTAAATAGCGCTAATGCGTGCTTATTGCAGACCATGCCTCGAAGCGTTGTTGTGTCTTGTTTGAGGAAATTTTCATCTTGTACGAGTTGAATAAATGCTAGTGTGTGTTAAATACTGTTAATGTAAAATGGCTCAGCTGGCCAGGCTCTTCCAGCCGGATTTGGGCACTTTGGCATCCCGGAACATGAGTGAAATGCGCCGTGCTCTTTGCACAAGCTTGCCCTGCCACTGCCTTTGTTCGGGGTCTACAGTAATCTCGTGAGTGAATTGGTAGCGGATCCGGTTCGTCATAAAGTACAGCGATTTAGGTGCCAGAAGCACATCGACGCTGATACTCGGATCATCGACATGCTTAAATGTGCTAACTGCCGAGCCAAGTAGACTGAGGCCGCCCACAGTGAATCCTGAGTAGTCTGGGTTATCGACATGCGGCAGAATCTCGCCGTCCTCGTGCAGGTCCAAGATATGAGGCGGCAGCCAGGCAAAGCTCGATGGAAACATCTCCCAAACACGGTCCAGAATGTGCCGAACCTGGCCATCATATTTCCCCACGGTCGTCCAGCCGCCTGACTTGCCACTTGCGGCTCTATCCGGGAGGTCGATTGGATCCGGATCAATAGCACGGCCCATGGCCTCGGCAACACGTCCAGCTACTGCGCGCTTTTGCGGCAGCCACGCACTGACTGAGCATTCGCGGTAGTTATGAATCCGTTTGTCAAAGTGTCCCATTTCGTATGTGCTGGCTAACCGCTTCAGCTTCCTTTCGCAGCACTTGGCCAAAAGCGCGTGCTCTTCATCGCTGATAAAGTCCGGATGTACAAAGATGTCACTCCTGTCGAAACCTCTCTCGAGGTATCCAGCAGAGTACCTAATGAACGATGTAGCAGTCGAGGGTGCCACTAGCTTGATCGGATCACTAGGACGCGGGATATCGTCGCCAGTAACCGGCCTAATCAGGCGCGACCCGCTACCAGACTCCGAGAAGAGTCGGCGTAAGACTGGCGGGCTCGCTATGCGGCGCATCAGCGCATAGTTAGAGAGAAAGTACATGGCGTTGCTTAGACGAAATAGCGGCGTGCGACTAGTACTGGGTGCCATATCGGCTTTTTGGAATACAAATCGCCCTAAGTAAAATCGGTGTTGCCATCCAAACTGATGGGTCTTACAAAAATATCCAAATACATTAATCGCCTAAAGGCAGCCTTTTTAGGTTAATACTCCTATCACACATGGCTCGCTGGCCCGTTAATACGCTCGTTAGATGCTACACCTGCACTCCCAGCTGTACTCCCCGGCCCAGTCGTTTGAGGGCTTAAAAACAGCGAAGAGTACGTGGGTGACATGCCGACATGCACTGGCTGGACAGACGGACTCAACGGCTGCGGGCCTGCGGCTCCTCGGGAAGGGCGAATCGACGATGGTGCTGTAGCAACGGGAAACCCGCTTTGACTGGTGACGCTTCCCTGCGATTGACTTCTGTGGGCTGCTGGTGGCGCGGCTATCTGCAGTGGTCTAGGAACAGTATTCGGAGCCGCTGTAGATAACCGCGGTGCTATAGGCGTGGTGGTTAATCGTCGCTGCGGCGTCCCAGTCTGGACAGCAGAGTGTGGCAACCTCGGCCAAGGTGGAGCTGCATACTCCAAGCTCGCCGAGTGAGCACTGATAGTGGTAGGCGCGTGTTGGTGAGTACGAGTGGTAAGTGCGGTGGCAAGGCTGGCAGCGTGGTCGAATTGAGCCCCGCTTGAAAGGACATCAGTGCCACTACCGCTCAGCGCGCTACCGAGAATCCGGCTTGCGCGGGCTGCCGAGTATGCAACAGCGTAGGAAATGGCATTCGCGTTGCGCTCAGTATCAGCCTCGCAAGTTGTACGGCCACAGGCATTCGAGGGTGCCGCTCTTTGGCGCGCATGATTAGGCGTGTCAGTATGAGTGTGAGATAGAGTAGATGATGAGTTGCTTGTCGTCTGTGCGCCATTATCCCAACTAGTTCTACGACACTGAAGGGGTCTGTGCCCGTGCTTGTTCTTGCTCCGAGCAGGCGGCGCAGTGGCAGCTAGTTTAGGAGCCGTGTTTGGAGGTGTCGAGTGGACTATAGGTGGCCGATGGGCAGTGCTCTGTCTACTAGCTGCTTGAGCTGGCCGGCTCCCACTACTGGGTGGCGTAGTGCTATTTAAAGTAGTGGCAGAGGAGCTGCTAGTTGGGCTGCCCGTGCTCAAGTTAGTACTCAAGCTATCTGGGCTCAAAAGAGCATCCTCCACAGATGAGACAAAGTCGATCTCCTCCTGAGTCAGTGAAATCCGAGCCTCTCTTACCACGATGCCGTCATCCTCATCATCCGAGTCCAGCGTGAGATCGACAACATCAGTGCGCCGGCGCTTATTCCGTCCACTCGGCTGGTATCCCGCAGTGCTCGAGTCGCTCAAGTCAATAGCGTCACTGTCCTCGATCTCGAGCGGTCGGCCAGTTGTTGCCTTGAGCTCTTTGCGCGGTGTAGGTGCTTCCTTTTTGGGCTTCCACTCGCCGTTGGGCTCAATGTAAACCTGGTCATCGGCAGCCGACGTGGCTTTCAAGATGCTTTCAAAGTATCCATCGACGACCAGCTCCCGCCAGGACTTTATGACGATCGAGCACACGGGGCACTTCCACACCGTAAACTTGCGTGTCAGCTGCATGAATATTTCGCAGTCAAAGCACTGCGAGTGCTGGCAGTACGCTGAGCGTGTAGGCGTCGTAATGCGGCTCAGCCCAAGCGGGCACTTGAGACTCACCAGCGCGCCAGTAGATACCAACTCGTCGTCGTCATCGGTGTTCGTGTTGCTAAAGAAAGCCCGCCGCACCTGATCTGCAGTTATAAAACGGCTTTTGCGAATCTCGCTGGCAATCGACTGGGCAGTGTGGCTCTTTGACAGAACGAGGGCTGCAACCCACCGCCCAGCCGTTGAGTAAGTAACGCGGACAATGTTGTTGCTTTCAGGAGACTTTAATATCAGGCCAGTCAAGTTAATCGGGCTCTTACACTGGCTGTGTTCAGTACCAGGCCATACCACGGTATTATTTGCCGCTACAATGAGCGATGTCGGAAAGGCAACATCCACTGCCCGCTTTGGTGTTTGTGCGATCGAGTGGCAAGCATCGGTGTACTGGCACATGAACAGAAAGACGCCGTAGGGCACGCTCTCGCCCTCGGCAGAGTCGCCATTTAGCATGTCGACTTGATCGATGGTGAGCTTCAAGTTGAGTACCTTTGTGTTCATCCGCTGAGCTGATTCCATAAACACCTCTGGGCGCGTGAGTAATTGCACGGGCAGCACAAAGTTCGAGTCACCAAATACTAGCCCATCGAGACCACTAGGCGTCAGACCGTGAGCAATACCGATTATAGTGCCATTTGCAGTCACCTTCGCCATGTGGGCCTGAGGAGCGCCTTCGGCCGACTGGCGCTGCGTCGACGGGCGACCATGGCCATCTGACCTTGCCAAAGCCACGTCGTTGCGACAAGGCATGGTTCTGAATGTTATCCACGACCCAGTTCGTGGAATCGGTACGCGATTATTGGCTCTGTTTTCAAAGTGAGTATACTCGAGGATTTTCCTACACAGTTAAAGCGACAATTCAGTGATTAGACGCGTGTTCTGGAGCAAGAAGGTGCCCACAAAGCAGAGGCAAAAAAAGCCAACCCCGTTAACATAAATAGCCTCATGGTCATCATACATACGGAGAGAGCTGCGAGGCGCAGCCCAGCACCAGTCCATAAGCGGTTTGGTCAATGGTCAATAAATCGCAAAGCACAGTCTTCAAGAGCTCCAAAAGTGCGGCTTTCAGCGTTTGACCGCCTAGGTATCGAGTCTGGTGTAGCGACCGCGCGTAATCCAGCACATACCGAATATCGACTATTCGCAGTGAGCCCAGGACTGAGGGTTGAAATTCCTAAGGGAGCAAAGAAAGGTTATGTGTTAGGTGTTTGCATAGTCGGTCATTTTTAACAGCTTCTAGCGAATGGCAAAATAACCCAGGTCACGACCAGTTGAGTTGTAGTTACCTCTGGCACCGGAAGCACTTTTATAGCATTGGATTGACCCGCACTCATCTTGGCTGAGCGAAATTTGGCACACGTAGGAATTTGTCAAGCTCCCTGCGGAAATTGGCCTGGAATGGCAGCACAGACAATGCGGCCGTATAGTGCTAGCAAAATCCTAAAGTAAGCAAAAGTGAAGAACGGCAAATAAAAAAAAAGAGACGAAAATTGAAGAATAAAAGTTTAGTGAGACAAAAGTGTGCTGCATGGACAAGCATTATACAAGAGGAAGGCTTCTTGATTCGGTGATTGGAGGCTGCGCGTTTTTTTTCGTCTGAAGTTCGCAGCAGTGACCTTGCCACTTGTGTACTAAACAAAGAAAGCCTACAGCATGCTGTGAAAACTATAAACTGGGATCGATAAAGCGTCATAATGATGTGTTATGTCCAGGCTTTGTGCCCCAAAAAGGAGAGAACACTTCTTTTTGGCAAGCTGCTCAACCTTCCAGCAAGTGGAGGGAGCCTCTGCTCTGTCTTTAAAAGTCCAGCACTCTGGCAATCCCAACCTGTCTTTCCTCTTCTTCACTTTTAGCCATTGCTTTAGCTTTTTTTCTTCACCTACTATCATGCAAGGTGCCTACTTTGCTGTTTCCTGTGAAGGTGATGTCCCCGAGATTGTTACGCACACACCCATTTGTGAAGACAAACTAAATGATATCGGCAAATTGATGAGGCTAACCGATATTCCCTTTAGTTTTGCTACTCCAGTCGTTAGCGACACAGGTCTAAAAAGTATTAGCGATCTAGATGACAATAGTAAAAGTGTCTTTTTGTTGTTTTCTCTCCCTTGCACGGTAAAGGCCATGTTGAAAAAGTTTGAATATGATACAAGTGCTCTCTTGAAAGTGCTTAGAGAAGCAGAGAATAGATATAGGTCTGAGTATGTAGTGTAATGGATAGTCATGGGCGAACCGAGTGAAAGCACCCTAGTCACTACATAACAACGTTAGCTGCTTCTGCAGAGCACTTCAAACACACACCAGACCCTGGAAGTGGCTAGCAGCGCTTTTCAAGCAAGTGTCAGGCAAGCAACAACTAACCCAAGTTAGACATAGCTATATCCTTCTTTGCTAGTTCTACTAAGCTCTTTAGTCAAAAACAATCTTGTTGCCCTTGACCTCCTTGGCCTGCGCCAGAATCTCCTTCTGCCGGCGCTTGGCCTCCCACGACGGATGCATCTGCTCGGCAGTGTTAGCAGTAGCAGCGACAGCAGCAACGGGCCTTGGCGTAGCAGCGCTGCTAGTCGGGGTCTGCTTCTTTGGCTTGTCGCGTGGCTTCTTGTCCTTTGTCAACAGCTTGATGTGGTTGGCCTCATTTCCATACATTTGCTCGAATTTTTGCTGCCGAGCACGCTGGCCAGGGCGGTTCTTGCGCTCGACTCCTTCGTAAAGCTTCTTGAATTCTTTGTCAGCCTTTTCGTCGTACTCATAGTCATCGTTGTTGCCGTCACTCTTGCGCTTCTTAGACTTTTCGCCCTTATAAATCTTCTCTTTGCGCTTGCGCTTGGTATCATGGTCATTGTCACTGCTCTCCTCATCGCTACCGCTAAGGGCATCGTCGCTGACAAAATCTCCAAGCTGCCCAACAAAAGTCGAGGACGCTACATCGCGCCTGGGCTTGCTGGCAATCTTTTTGCCCTTCTTCATGTCGCTGACATTTGCATCCGGGTCGGAGGTCGACTCATAGCTACAGCCATCGTTGCTCGCAGCTTCGCTGTCCATGCCAGAGCCAAAATCAACATCCGAATCGCTATCGCTATTGGAGGAAGACGGCGACAAGTTGTCAGAGTCGGATTCAGCATCTGATTTGTCGGCCACGTCCTTGGACTCGGCGTTATCCTTCGACCCGGCGCGCTTGCGCTGCATGGCCCGCTCCTTAGCCTCAGCGTGCTTCTTCAGCGCCAGCTTGCGCTCCTCTTTCTTTTGCAATTTATAGGCCTTTTTGTTCTTTTCAGTGATGACGCCCTCGAGATCGAGCACATGCTTCTTGACCGTGTTGACAATCGAGAGGTGGTTGATGATATGCCGAGCGAGCTTGTCGTCCAAGTGCTTTTGGACATCCTCCGAGGGCTCGACAATGCTGCCAAGCATGCCGCGAATAACCTCGCTCTGCTTTTTGATTCGGTGCACAACGCACTCGACTAGCGCGCCCTGCTTGATGGCCTTTACCTTCTCCAGCCTGCTTTCAAGCTCGGGAATGTCGGACTCATGCTCTCCGGCCTTTGATTTACCGGTTCTTATTCTCTTGAGCTTGCGCGTGATTCGCTGTATCTCCATGCCAGTCGCCTTCTTTATCTTTGTTTTGGTCTCGCACCGGATGAGGTGCAGCTTCCTCCGAAGCTTGTGAGCCTTTTCAGGCACTAGCTGCTCGGTAAAGACCTTGACACACACGGCATCCTCGGGCAATGGGTCGCCTGCCTTTAGCCCAAGCGCCTCACGCTTCGCCTGCAACGCCGCCTTTTTCGCCTGTGTCCGTATGCTGCGCTGCTCGCGCTGCTTGGCCTTCCACTGCTCCCTGTGCACCTTGCGCTTGGCTAGTGCTGGTGCCTCGGCGGCAGCAGGTGTATCTGCAGGAGGTGGCGGCTGTGTTGCCGCGTCAGCCATGATAATATAAAATGACAAAATATAGAGGAAATTTGAAGCCTGTTGCAGCAAAAAAAGCTTGTTCTTGTGTTGCGTGAAAAGATCAATATTTTTTTACTGTTCGTGATCGAGTCACTGGGTGATTTCCCTTGCCTGATTAAGCCAAAGCCTGAACAGGCTTTCAAGTCCGCTATACTCTTGCTCTGCAAAGCTTTTTTAGTAGTTTTTCTGCCTAATTCGATCAATGTCATATACTATTCTCGACTTTGAGCCTGACACGGCATTGCTGAACCCGCACTTTGATGGGTACAAGCTGCGTCTTGCCGAGTCGGATGATGCGACAACGATATACTCACTCGAGTCCGTGACAGCAGGCCCACAGAAGCTTCCCAGCGGCGCCCAGCTTAGCTACGACGAAACATACTTCCGCGTCCACTACAACCACTTGTTTATAGGGCCCAGAGATTGCACATTTATTTTCATTGATAGCGCTGGAGTGGCTCACATGATCAGCGTCGACAAACAGGGCCCGCTACAAACGATAGTCCTATTTGCCATTCCCCAGCAAGAGAGCGATTCAGCACTGACCGGATACCCAGGCGCCTACTCTCTAAGCGAGAGCTTGATTCTGTTGTTTGATGGTGTTGAGAACATGTACGTGGTTCAGCAAGTTTCTGCGACTAGAGAGCGCGAGCAATGGTCAGCGATAGGCGTGTTTTGTATAGGATCCGGCCCAATTGCTGCTGGTTCTGCTGAGTCGCATACTCGGCGCACGATGCATAGTATCTTGGGTGCAGCACTAGAGCATGAGGCAGCTCGGAAATCGATTCGACTACACGCGTGCTGCCAGGTAGATAGGCCGACAGAGACAGCAGCTGGACAGAGTGGAGATCGGGGTGTTGGGGCATGCCCAAGCCCAGCTTTGCCGGGAGCTGCTGCTCTAAGGCAGAAAACGCCGCCGCCATTTTGCATCAAGGCAATGCAAGTGGATCTGCCACAACTCGTGTGTGACACCGACTTTCAGGTGACTCAGCCTCGGGAGCCAGCGACGCTTTATCCTCGTATTGTTCACACCTTGCGCAGTCATGCCATCCCCGTGTACTGCGAAAACGCAGTTGGCGATATGTATGTGCTGGGTGTGCGAGATGGGGTAGAGCTGGATGGCACAGAGAGCGCATCAAGGCCGCACTCGCCCTCCGAGGCGTCGTTACCAGCAGTGCCGCCGCATATACCCGACCTATACTATTGGTCTCAAACGCCTAGCGATGTGACCATGTGCATAGAGCTGCCAGCCAGCGTCAGTGCACAGCAGGTCCAGTGCGTGCTAACTCGCCTAGCCATCACTCTGCGATTCAGCGAGGCACCTGAGTGCGAGGCCAAATATGGATTCAACCACGCAATGCTGTGCGATGAAATTGTTGCGGGCGAGTCCGTGTGGACGATTGAGAATGGCCGACTCTTGACCCTGTACTTGCAAAAGTCACGTGAGGGTGCACGCTGGCCAACTCTATTTAACAAGGACGATGGCGTATTGGAGACTATGGATCCAAACGAATTTGCTGCGATCCGGGAGCGGTTGCAGCAATTGACTTCGGATAGCCTTGATCTGCGCAGATCTGCCGGGGTTCCGGCACTGACTCTGGCCACTGAAACGGTGGACCTAGACAGTGACGAAATTGAGCAAGAGGGCTCGTCTGTGGTGTTTTCCGTACGAGACTGGCGCACTGGAGTGGCATCTGCCAGCAGCGTGGCTGGGTCTCCTAACTGGCTTTGCTCTTCGTTCTCACGGCCTCTCAGCCAGCGACAAGAGAGCAATGGCGAACTACCGCCTGTATGTCTCAGATTTGATATCGATGGCGCCATGTTTGGCTTTAACAGCAACACCGGGGCTATGCATGCAGGCACCAGCACCAGCACCAATGTACGCGCAGGTGCAAGTGTGTGTCCTCAGCACTACGGCACATTTGCCGCATTATCGTACATCCAGGCCAGCAAGCGTGAGAAGCGGTTCATGTACGTTGATCCTGATATGACAGTGGCGGTGCTGGCCGAAACACAACGCCGTATCTACGTTTACCACCAGGCCGTCAGCGCCAGCTCGAATACCGCTGCACAGAGCGTGGTCGATCTAGGCAATGCTGCTGTAGCCGGCGAAACCGAGGAGGTGCTGGGCATCCAGCTGTCCGGCCGTATGCTAGTTGTGCTTCGTGAGCACTCTATTTGCACAATTGACTTGGATCGGTGCTGATGCTCGGATATTGTAGCTATCAATGTATCAATGCGTGTTTCCGCGACAATAGACAGACGACTTGTGAATACATTTTTGCGCATAGCGTTGTTGCGTGCGCGTGCTGTTCTCGCAGTAGGCAACAATGTGAGCCACTTTTCCGCACTATGTAGAGACGTTCTGTCAAGGCGCTTTGGCCCTTAACAGAGAATTTACAAGCAGTAGCTATGGTGCTTGTTCTTGAACGACAGCCGCTTGAATGAATCGATTTAGCGCGAGATCTCCAACCAAACACTAGCCCCACGTGGCTAAAGCAGCGAATGTGCGGCAAGGGCAGCAATTGCCTGGCGCTGGTCTGCGCTTGTCTACACTCCTTCCGGGAATGCAACCGCCATGCAATGGGTTCAAGCAAGCACTGACCACCATTGCTGTCGCTGTTTTTGGCTACGGCCAGCATTGCCTGCACCGGAATGGAGTGCTCTACACCTGCCGACGGCTCGTGACAATGCTAGCTTGTGCTTTAGCAATGATGGATAGGCCCACTGCATTCTGTTTAGAAATAGTGAGCATGCGGCTTGACCAGCTCTTTGTTTGTAGCTGCTCACACGCGAAGCAGGGGCCACCCACTGCTAGAGTCCCCACTTTCTGGTACAACCCCCTTCTGGGCAATATCAAGGATGCCCCTCAGAATTGGGTGGCGGTGGACTTAACCTTGTGCTCTGCAGCTTCGTTAAATGGCGCCCAAGCCCCGCTTCACAGGAGGGCGCCATGGCTGGGAGAAACAATGTAGCTTTGTCCACTCCTCCCCTTTTATTTTGTCCATTTCTGCTCTGATTTACTTTTTCTCACTTAATTTATTGCCACTGGGAGGGATTTTTTTTCACTTCGCACGCCGACATCTTTTGTACTCGCCTCCTTTTTTACTTTCTTGCTCTCGAACTAGGAGCATTGTTAGCAAGTTTTTATTTTCTGGCACGGGGTTATGCATTCTGGCTTTTCTCATCGCTTTGGTTTCATTTATAAACTGCTCTGATATAGCGCACAGACCACCTTTTCTTGCCTTTTACACGTTCTGCATATCTCACCACTCGCACTTTTTTGTCTCTCGCTAGACACTCGATTCTGATACTTGGCACCAACCCCTTTATTGCCACCGATTGTGTACTATACCATTGCCTTATCATGTGCACCAAGAATCACAACACCGCTGCTGCCACTGCTCCTGCTATGACTGCCGTGCGCCTGTGCCGGGAAGACTTGTCGTGCTCAATGTGCGGCTATGTATTCAGCTCGACCGACGAGTTGTGGGAGCATATCCAGGTATGCGACATTCTCACTTCGTGAATCATAATCGCTGCTTCGGGATTTTGGCGATCTTGAATATACCATCATCTGATCATCCACCCACGCACATACCTGCCGTTTCCCAAGCTAGGGCATCCTCTGTAATCACTACTACTGCTTTATATATCTATTTAAATAGACGGCTCTTTATTTGTTTGTCTTCCAAGGACACATTGGTCACTCACTCATGAGTGCTGCCACGCATTTAATATCTGACACATGTGCACACGTGATCCATTACGGTGGGTAATCTAGATCAGGGTTGATCTGGAATCGCCGATACAAATGACACTTTTTCAGGGTGGGGGGATGGACTTGGCCACATTAGTGCACAGCAAGTCGCCTGTGCAAGAAGCGGCTCTCTTCTCTTTCGCCCTGGAAGAAAACTTTGATTGTTTTTTTTGTTCTCTAGCAATCTGGCAACATTCAAACTAAAAATATAGCTGTCTTTAATTTATTTTTTTAGTGTGCATACTTGTGGATCCGTAATTTGTTGAGAGAGTGTTGGATAGATTCTTTTCAACGGCAGTCGAATTGCTCCGATTGGCAGTTTTCCCTATAGTTTCTGGTGCCCAAGCAATTACCGACCTTTAAACTTATCTCGGCAAGTATTTGGCATAATGTCGCACATCCAGTACAAGTTCCGCTCCGCCAAGGACTACTCGACGACGATTTTCGACGGGCTTTCGATATCAGTAATCGATCTCAAGCAGGAGCTTCTACGCGAGCAAAAGCTTGACCCCGAAGAGTACAACTTGGTTATTACCAATGAGCAGACTGGAGAAGGTAAGTACTGGCAACTCTAAAAGTGAATGCCAGAATGTTTTTACTGTCTCTTTTTGCACACCATCTCTGCATTTTTTTCGTGTACGATAGTTCTCTTTTATTATAAACTGAGCCATGTAATAAAAATGCTCGTTTTCTTTGTCAATTGTGTTGAGCTTCTATAGATTATGTCAATGATCTGACGCTTATTCCCAAGAACACGACGGTTCTTGTTCGCCGTGTGCCGTACACCGGACCCAAGATGCCACGCGTGGTAAATGGGGGCAGCAGCCAGCAGCGGACCACGGGATATACGGCTCCTCCCTTTGCCAGCGGTGCGGGCGTCGGTGGTGGTAGTTATCAGCGTGGCCATGGCATGCAATCCGGCGCGCCGGTGAACCAGTACGGGTATCGCGGACCCCAAGGCGGTGGAGTAAACTCTCACAAGAACAACGCGTCGGATCCCGGCACTGAGGCCGATGCTGGCTCTAATGACTACTCAAGCGGTACTGTTGAAGACGCGGGTATTGCGGCTATGCTTGCGCAGAGCGACGAGCAGTGGAGGCACGAACAGTCAATCATGGAGATGCAGCGGCCGATATACCATGGTCGACCGGGTGGCCCCAGACCAAGGCCGTATCAGATGCGGCCCGAGAACCAAGGCCCGCCTCCACCGCACTACATATGCCATCGCTGTGGCAAGCCTGGACACTGGATTTACAGCTGTCCTTCGATAGCCCAGGCCGGCGATGGAACGGGAAAGCCTGTCGCTCACCGCGTCAAGCGCACTACGGGGATTCCAAAGTCATTTCTGCAAAAGGTCGACAATATTGAAGACGTTGGCAATGCGCTGGTGACCAGCGATGGCACACTAGTCGTGGCAACGGCGAACGAGGCAGCGTGGAACAGGGCACAGAAGATGTCGCGCAATGTCATTGCCACCGACGAGCTGATTGACTCAAGTGTGATTCCCGGCTCTATCAAGTGCAACATCTGCCATCGAATTGCGCGCGACGCTGTGACTACGCCGTGCTGCAAGACAGTGTTTTGCTCGGCGTGCATTGAGCGCGAGCTGCTCGAGCCCGGAGATATGCACTTTACATGTCCTGCCTGCCTTACTAAGGACATTGTGCCTGATCAGCTGGAAACTGCTGGCGAGACGCGAAGCAAAGTCGACGAGTTTCTGCGCGAGTACTCGGCAAAGCAGCTCCAAGCCGAGGAGGAGCGAGAGCGCGCTGCCAGAGACGCAGCAGCAGCGGCGGCGGCTGCTACTGGCAGCGGGAGCAGCAAGGACAGCGGCGTTGGCACCCCTAGCAGAGCGCCTGCTGTCGCGGCAGCTACAGCTACCAGTACTGGCATTGCTCGGCCGCCGATGCCTACGCAGCCACGTCCCCCTCCTCGGCAGCAGAACTATGGAATGCTGCCAGGAATGCTGATGGGGATGGGGATGAACGGATATCCTGGCATGGGAGGCATGCCCATGGGCATGGGTCAAATCCCACCATTCATGCCACCAGGCATGATGATGCCATCGGGCATGATGCATCCTGCAGGGATGATGCCGCCGCAGCTGCCAGGGCTGACGGGTGGGCAGTGGAACAACAGCAGCATGGCTCCACCTGTGGGTACCATGAATGGAGCGCCGCCCACAACCGACGCAAAATCCCAACCTCCGTCAAATATGCAGCCGATTCAGCCCTCCGCGCGCTTGCCTTCTCGCAGCAGGTCAAAGCACCGTCGCAGCCGCACTCGCAGCTCTAGCCGTGGCCACAGAGACCACAGGTCGGGCCGCAGGAGATCGCCAAAGCCCTCGCATGGTGCAAGGCCCTGGAGTAGACTATCCTCAATTGATAATAGAGATGATGAGAAGCGTGAAGTCAATGGTGGCGGAGACAAAGAATACGAAGCTCCACCCATGGACATTGACATGGCCCGACATGTCCGTGATGACAGGCGCTGGCCCAGAGACGACAGCAGGACCAGGGGTGAAAGTCTAGCCCGCCGAGATCGCCGGCATGAGAGGAGCAGTACCAGCAACAGCAGACATGGCGGTCGGTATCGCAGTCATGAGCGCGAGCCGGAGCGGGAGCGTGGGCGAGATGGAGCGTCGCATCGCGAAGGCAAAGAAGGAGCCTCACACAGCGGCCATGGGCGTGATGGGCGAAGCAGAAGCCCGACGTACACGCGCACGACTCGTGATGGGGGCCGTAGGAGCGGCGACAGCGGTGAGCCTGACTCTGGAGTCATACACTTGTCGATTCGAGGCCAGTCTGCTGCTGCTGCTGCTACAATTGACCGGCCAGAGAGCGGGAAGGCGCGCAACATCCTCGACCGAATTCGCGACGACCGCCCAATGTCCCATGGCAGCATTGGATACGGAGGAGCTCTGAAATCAAGTGACAGAGGCAGCGATGGTGGTAACAGCAGGAGGCGGGGTGGCAGCGGCAGAAGGCGCTAAGCCTGCATAGGCACCACCACCAGGAGGTGTTGCATGCATCATGCAATATGCACCTTTATATACCACGCCGTTAACATGAGCGCGCCTCTCCCATCCATTGCAACCATCTGCTTTTTTTTTTTTTTGAAAAACAAGGCATGACCTGCCTGAACGCCCGATAAGACACGTCGCGGGTTTCTGCCCAAAATAAAAGAACAGCATAGATTGGAGGTTTTCTTTTTTTTTTTTGAATAAAAAGTGGTTAGCTGCCTATTCGTAGCAACATTATGACAAAGAGTGAGTGGTATCCGCATACGGCGATATTTAAAGTCATTGTTTGGGATTTAGTAAGGGATTTGCGGGTCTCTCAGTCTGCTTTTGCGCTGTCGCTTCTGCCGTTTGCTTTCCGCTGCACCTCCTTTCTGCTTGGGCATGTTTGGGGCTCAGCTGACGTCAATATTTGGCATGGCGCACAATCCGTGTGCTCGCACCAATGTGTTCTCGCATGTGTATATGTATTCCCAGCATATTCTGGCAAGATATCATAATTGTAAGTCGGTCATAATTCAGAGATGAACACGATGTGCAAGCGATATTCCAGAAGAAAGGCCTTGCGTGCAGATAGGCATGTAGGGGGAGGCTCTCCCATCGTCACTGGAGAGGAGAGCAGATAAAAAGGACTGAGGATACGGCTTGAATATCCCTCTCATCCTCTCTCGTCCTCTTTGTCTACTTTTTTCTTGAAAGCCTGCCACTGCTGTAACTCCCCTTGGCGTGCTGCTGGAGAGCTGTGCGCCTCTTGTCAAGTGGCCACCTACTTCCGATTATTCCCTTTTTTGTTCTATAGGAACAGCCACCCCGCCCCCTACTTGCGAGAGTGGGTCATCACCGCAACACTCCGACGTCATTTTGCCTACCCCCTTAAATCACGTTGTTCTGCTGCCCCTCTCCCTCCTCAGGTCTCTTTTCTCTCGAATTTTTTACTCGCGTTTCACTAGTATTCCCCTCTAATACCTACTATTGCTAGCTGTCTATTGTCTTTCTTTCTTTTCTTTTCTTTTCCTCTGGCACTTTTTTTTCTAGTGTGAATTTCGTATTCTGCATTCGTCTTGCCGCTGTTTGTTGGCTAGTGTGTGTTACCGTGATACTCACAAGTCCGCAAAGTGATTGACAGCATTTTTTTTCCTATCTGGCTAAGCCCGAGTCATTCTCGGCCATCGCCTCACACGCTTCCCCTTTTTTGTTTTTGTGCGATATAAAAAGCACACCTTTCAGGGCGCTTTTCCTTTTTTCATTTATCGACCAAGCTGCTACTCCAGCCTAGTCCTCTTTTTCTTTCACACTTTTTCCCCTACTATCTGCGGGACGTGCATACTTTTCCAGCAGTTCCAGTTTGTGTTCCACATTTTTCTCCTCCCATTGTCTGGCTTGCAGACTCGCATCGCTAAATATCCGTCCGAAGAGATATGACAGTCTCCGAGATCTCTGCGAGCATCAACCTCGGGCTTGAGCGCATCGTTCATTTTTTGGAGCACACGCTGCCCGAGGACCCACGGGCCAAACTCCGCGTCGTGCATGTAGCGGGCACCAACGGCAAGGGCTCGGTGTGTGCGTTGCTGGCGGAGGCGGCGATGGCGGCAGGGTATAAGGTTGGGGTATTCAACTCACCGCACTTTCTCGAGCCCAATGACGCGATCCGCGTTCAGGGGCAGGCTATTCCAGCGGCAAACTACGCAGAGCTGCGTGCTTGGATAGCTTCGCTGGATAGCAAAGCGCAATCGCCGGGTGGGCTGCTGTCGCTGTTTGAGCTGACTACAGTGGCGGCCCTGTGGTG
Source organism: Coemansia sp. RSA 2050 (assembly GCA_027578835.1). Classification (NCBI taxonomy): domain Eukaryota; kingdom Fungi; phylum Kickxellomycota; class Kickxellomycetes; order Kickxellales; family Kickxellaceae; genus Coemansia; species Coemansia sp. RSA 2050. Next base: position 30,971 of record JANBSU010000037.1, on the reverse strand, counting down.
GTTCGCCCAGCACGAGGTTGATTTGGCTGTGGTTGAGGTTGGTTTGGGCGGGTTGCGTGACGCAACCAATGTCTTTGGCCTGGCTGATGGTACAGACACGCCACTGGGTGTTGGGCGCTCACTGGTGCAGTGTATTTGTCCTGTTGACGAGGACCATATGGGAGTTATCGGCGATACTATTGAGGATATTGCCCGTGAGAAGTCTGGCATTATGCGACCGGGTTCTTGGATTGTCATTGCTAATCAGGAGCGTGTCAATGCCTTCCACACTATCCGCCATTATGCCCACCGCAATAGCCCTAACCAGATTGTTAACGTCCGTCGCCAGCCATGCTCGGATTCCCATGTATCTAACTTTTCCATTCAGCACAATGACAGTTGCTCCGCCCCGGCCTCGTTTAATATCCGTCCACCGACTATTGCACCTACTTGGGCCACGTTCAATGGCACTGGCCGTCGCTGCCTGAATGTAAAGTACCCGCCGCTATTGGACACATATGTAAAGACGCCATTGCTGGCTTCGGATGCTGCCGTTAGTAGTGGGCCCGAGATAGCTCCCATGAGCAAAAAGCTAAATCTTCCCTTGGTACTGCCTGGAAATTTCCAGGCAGATAATGCTAGCGTGGCGTTTTATGCGCTGGACGTGTTGCGCACGTATTATGGCTATGATAAGCTAACTGACACCGCCATTCAAATTGGCTTCCAAAATGTCATCTGGCCTGGTCGATTGTCATGGTTGCTCCTCGATCGCCCCTCCCCGCCCACGCCCACTGCCACCGGCACTCCGCCATCCGCTGTGGCCACTAGCGGCGAAAACGGCAGTATGGCTGCTGCAACTCTGGCTGTGGCCGATCGCAAGCCCAGCCCCAGCAGCCGTAGCAGCACGAGTAGCAACTGCAGCGGCCGGTCCGGCCACATCACCGACCGAAGCAGCCTGAGTGAGATTGATACGCTGGACAGCTGGGTTTTGGCCGATGGTGCGCACAACGAGCCAGCCGCAGCTGAGCTGCGCAGATACGTGGACACTACCCTGCGCCGGTTTTCGCAGCAGCGCCATGTGCATCCCAGGAATAGCCGCAGACTCAAGGGCGCCCCGCCCGTGCGCTGGATCGTTGGCTTTTCGCGGGGAAAGGCCATGACCGCCATTCTGAGCCAGCTGGCGCTGCCCCGCGACTTGCTGTGGCTGGTCCCCTTCTCGCCGCCCAGCGAGATGCCCTGGATCAGCTGCGAGACCACCGATGCCATTTATGAGGCAGCTCAGAAGATGCCCTGCTTTGAGCAGATCGATGTCGAGCAGTTTGACTCGCTCGCCTGCGTTTTGGACCGCCTAGCCGCCGACGACTCTGATGCCTATATGAACGTGCTCTGCGGATCGCTGTACCTAGTAGCTGACCTGTACCGAGAGCTGAAGATCAGGCCCTTTGATTAATGCCCAGCCATCCCAGATCAAATACCAGTTGGATTGATCCAGATCAGCAAACCATTGGAAAAAAAATAAAAATCTCTTGCACATACTTTTTTTTGGCTAAAGCTTGTTAATTTTTCTCATGCATTCTGTCTTTTCCAGAGGTTGCTTTGCTTTCAAGCTTTTATTTCGTTCACCCACACATTTTGCTTCATTTGCTACAATGCCCAAGGCCAAGAGAGCGCAGGTAGTCACGCTATCAAAGACAAAGAGCAAGGGAAAGGATGGAAAGGCCAAGATCATCGAAGCCGTTCGCGAGGCCGTTAACGGCTATAACTATGTCTGGGTATTCTCTGTTCACAACATGCGCAACCAGTACCTGAAGCAGGTCCGCAAGGACTTTTCCACCAGTCGCTTCTTCTTTGGCCGCAACAAAGTCATGGCCAAGGCCCTTGGCAACACTCCCGAAGACGAGCTCAGGGATGGACTGCACCAAGTCAGCGAGTCCCTGGCCGGCGATGTCGGTCTGCTTTGCACCAACGACTCTGTAGAAGACGTACAAAAGGCTATGGACGAGTTCTCGGCCGATGACTACGCGCGTGCCGGCACAGTTGCTACCTATCGCGTCGTCGTACCGGCTGGCGAGGTTATGCGTGGATTCACGAAAGAGGCCTTCCCCAACAACATGGAACCACAGCTGCGTGAGCTTGGTATGCCGACTCTGCTCAGACATGGAAAGATCACCATCGACTCGGACTATGTAATTTGCGAGGAGGGCGACACCCTCACACCCCAGCAGACACAACTGCTAAAGCACTTCTGGGAGAAGATGGCCGTCTTCAAGATTAAACTAATATCCTACTGGCACTCGAGTGGCGAGTTTGTCAAGGTTTGCGCCGATGATGAAAGTGATGGCGATAACCAGGGAAGCGTCAGCAGCGATAGCGACGAGGATATGGAGTAGCTTGGTACTGATACTCCCCGCCCTTTTCTGTTCCCTACTTCAAAATACTACATTCAACTCAGCTTTTTTTTTCCCATTGGCGCATGTCCCGCAACATAGAACTCGCAGGATGTATCGATATAAAAGTATTTATAAAGTACGCGTGTATGTTATTCAAAGTGCAGCAGCGTTTCTGTCTTGCCGTCGGGTTTGCCAGCGACATCCTGGCGCTGCTGCCGCTGCTGTTCAGGTACGGATTGAGGTGGCAATTGCTCGACGGCGGGTTACGGCTGCTCTGGTGCAGATGGCAGCGGTTGATCAAGAGCAGGTGGCAGTTGCTCCTGCTGCCCAACAGTAGGCTGAGGCTGCTCAGGAGCTGGTAGGGGTTGCTCAACAGCGGGCTGGAGCTGCTCAGGGGCGGGTGGTGGTGGCGGCATCGACGACGAGGTAGGCAGGGATGGTCGTCTGGAAGCCAGTGGTGTGTCGACCGACGGTGTTGGGAGCATTTGAGGCGCAATCTCAGCCTTTTGAGGCTCCCGGTTCACAATCTTGGACTCGATCATATGGATATCCAGTTTGTTCTGCGACCAAGGAACACGCTTCTCGACACCAGCAATTAGCTGCTCGGTCAGCTTATCTTGTTCAGGTGCTGCCTTTGCATTCGCGTCCTTATCTTTTGACAAGCGCAAGGCACCGCTGACGACTTGCTCAGCTTCCTCTTCGGCCGATGCCCGGATCAGCGAGAACATGCGACCGAGATATTGTGTGACGCCGTCTCCCGAAACACCGCCTGCCAGCGACGAGCGGCCAGTATACAGGCTCTCGGCCGCGTTGGCGCCCTTTGCTTGCATTAGATGGTGTAGCATCCAACGCAGTGCTGAGCCTGAGCCATTTGGCGCACTGTGGCCATGGGGACCAGCTCCCTCTAGGGGCGTTTTCTCGTGCAAGTGGCCTCCGCCCTCGCTATCGACAAACGCACGAGCAATGTCGTCGATAGAATTACGGTTGTTGATCCAGGGGTTGCTCAAAAACAGCGAGTCGCAAGGAGTGACGTCCTCCGCCGTCAGCTGACACAGGCGGTTGCCCATCGCCGGGGTAAACCACTCCTGAGCCCAGTGGTCCTTTCCCGATCCGCGCAGACCGCTCGATATCGGCAGATCGACGGGTTCAAGGGGCGCAGGCGGCTCGGGTGTCTCCTCGGCAATGGGCATGGCAGGCTCTGAAAAGTCCTGCAAATCGAGGTTGGAGTCAAAAAGTGGGTCGCCAAAATCGGAGCCATCCAGCCTGGTCTCGGGCAGGCTGTTTAGAATGTCCAAATCAATGTCGACATCCATGTCCATATCCAGAACGTCGTCAGCAATAGTCATGTCTGTGCACGGCACCTCGACGTGCTCCACCTCGCCCTCGATTTCGTTGTCGTGGCTGATGCTAACGGCAGGTACATGGTAATCGTCAGCCTTGTGTGCTGCGATGCTAGAGTCGAGAGCTAGAGTGTCCTCGGAGTAGTCCAAGCGCTGTGGACGCATTAGCATGGGGGACTCATCCATTTCTTGTATCGCCAAATCAGCGACCTCATCGCTGATGTTTTGATGCTGACTGTACCGTGCCTGTCGCCACTGCTCCTCCAAATCACCCAGCACATTTCTTCTCGTCGCATTGCCTTGCAAAAACATTGGGTGGCCCGGCTTGATCTTGTCGACAAGGGCCAAGTGCTGTGCAATGTTTTCCACTGCCGTCACAAAAGCCTCTTCAGGAACCTCAAAGGCAGGGAGCGCGTCGTCAGGTGCACACGACGCGTCAAACTTTGTCTCTGGTCGATAGAATCCGTAGAGCGGCTTGTCCTTGACAATAAATGGCGGCAGCACAGATAGCGACGACGTGGTAATCTGGAGTAGCCGGGCCTGTTCGCTCTCTGGGCCACCATCATCTGCGTCAGCCTCAGTGCCCATCAATTCGCCACCATTAATAGAAGCTGGCACGGGCACATCCTGAGTGCGCGTAGCCGGCGTGTCCTTGGTCTCCGCTCGTGTGGGACTGAGCTCACCACTGGCAGATGCTGTGAGATCACCCGACATTCGCTCACCATCGCCTGGCTCAAGCATGGATACTAGCGGCGGCAAATGCGAAGGGACAATCACATCAACCATGTCAATGTCGTCGAGCAACAAACAGCCGAGATCCAGGCCACTCAACATGACGTCAACGTCACTGCCCGCATCGGCATAATAACCAGGTGTAATGTTGAGTGTTGCGCCGTTACATGACCCAATAGTCGGACTATTCAACTGATCGCCGTCGGACATTCGCCGAGGCAACAAGGGATCGTCGCTGATAGCAGTGTTTTGAGTCCGACCATCCCACGAGTTACTCCGCTTCTGACTTGCTAGATGCTCGTAATCGTCAGCATCACTACGCCGCTTCTCGCTACTCGACGGTACATCGAGCATCTGGCTATCGGTTTGATAACAAATTGCGTTCGGTAAAGATATCCCAACATCGGCCTTCCAGTCTTCAACCCAGGCATGGAGCAACGACCAGTCTAGCCCTAGGTCGATTGTGCTGGCATCGCAGACGTCATAAAAGTTTGGCTCCGTGCGATTCGCCAGGTCTGCTCGCGCACGACTAGCTTCTCCAATACGCATCAGGTAGAGCCGCGCAATGTCGGCCATTAGCGACAGCGCGCCACCAGTCACGCTGTCAAAACGCGTGGTAGCTGATATTAATCGGTGCACAGATCGCCGCATCGCCTCCTCATGGTGTGACTCTACAGTGCCTTTCGTGTGTGTAGCGCAGCCTGTACTGTGCGCTCGCCGATCGAGCAGTGTGTTTGTGGAGCGAACGGCTCTGGATCCCTCATGAGCTAGGAGCTGGCCGTTCGGTCGCACGCTAGACCCGCGCAATATCCGCTCGGGCATATATGCTTGTGCTGTATTGTCCCTTATGCCATTGATTTTTGCCGTCGCGGCCTCTCCTCCAACATACCGTACGGAGGTCGCCTCCGCAACAGCGACATCAACACGCTGCGAGTTACTTCGAGCGTGACTCGTCTTGTCCCCAGCACTGCCGCTGGCACGGGCACCATTGTTGTTGTCATATGTACTGCTTTGTGCTTGCAACCGCTCATAGCTCGGCAAGCCATATCCGTTGCTGTCTGCGTGTTTTGTATAGGGGTAGGGAGAGGCGGCGGTCCGTGAAGACAACTGCTCGACGCCATCCTCAGACTGCTGCGCGTTCATTACAATTCCAGCCATAGACTCCAAGCCCAACGAGCTTAGCGGTTTGTGGTTGGCGCCACGGCCAGTCAGTGCGCTACTATCTGCAAATTCAAAGGCGGAAACGCCGCTCATGCCGCCTTGAGTGGTGTTTGCAATATTGCTGCTCAAGCAAGCCGAGCAAGAGGAACGTGGGCGGCACAGAGGTACCAGCGATCAAACCAAGCCAAGTACAGCCAGAGCTGGCGATACGGCCTAGGCCAAACGACTGTAGCGCGACAAGCGAAGTAAAACGCTGAGCTACGCAGTTTTTCTAGCTCAATAAAGCAAAAAAGAGCCAAAGGCTTTGCTCGGATTGGGTTTGTGAGCAATAGAGCAAGGCAGAAAGCAAGACAAAAATACGAGAGCGAATGAGCGAGGCGGAGGTTGAGTGCGAAAGCTAGGGTTGCGAACGTCAGCGCTGGCCATATAATCAACGAATATGGGGAGAGTACGGGTAAGAAATGGAGCGAATCGAGAGATGAGAGGATAGGCACAATTTACAAAACACCGAGCGGCACAAAAGAAGAGAGCGAAAAGGACAAAGAGTAGAGTAAAAAGGTCGAAAGAAAATACAAAAATTCAAACGCGTTCAAAAACACATGCTTAAAGAGCGAAAGGCAATTTTGGCTCTTTCTTCAGCCCCAGAGAATAGGGTGAGATGGTGCAAGGCTGATCAAGATCTCGCTTATGCCATTTAAATGGACACGATATTAAGAACATATGGTGGATACAAAGGCTAAACCTAGCAAAGTGGCTGTTACAGCCGGCCCTGGCTCTTCAGAACACCAAGCGTAGTTGACAGGGCAATGGCTATGACTAGGGCAATGGCGACCAAGATGATACACCAAGTACGCCGGCGATGACCAATCTGTCCTGCCCGTTGTGCTCCCTTTTCGCTGAGCCGACCGAGCGTGCGACTGGTCTCCACTCGCTCAACAGACACAACTATAGTGTCGAGTTTCCTCTGCTGGCGGTTGACTATCTCGGAAATGTCAACATGCAACTTGGTTAACTCGCCAACCATGCGCTCAATAGTGACAATATCGCCCTGGCGGTCAGCAACATCCTTGAGCACCCTACGTGCCTCGGCTGGGCGGCATACCTCGGTGATCTTTTGGGCCAGCGCCTGTCCAGCAACTGGGTCCTCGATGGCACCGTAGATTTCTACATCGCTGGCACTCGGGCATGCCACCTTGTAGAGTCTGGCCAAGCGATCGCGGTTGCGTGTAGCCTGCTCGCGCTCCATTTTGCGATAGCTCTCGACCTGGTCGCGCAACTTACGAGCCAAGGCTACATGGCGGCCACCGCGCATTGCTCGATCGCCCTTGTGGATGCTAGAGTCATTGGCAGCGCGCTCCATTGCCTGCAATCCAGCCCTTGCCTTTGTGATTATTGCGTCGGTATCGTCAGCATATTGCTCGCGCGTACGCAGCACCTGGGTGTACCTAAATGGGCTTGTTGCGTAGATTGCCTCGCTGTGGAGTCGCTCTATATGAACAATGTTCTTCTCTAGCGTGCCAATGTGCTCGTTGACATTCTCAGCTACTCGCGCAAACGACGACTCTGTGGTTATAGCCAGGCCATCTATTTGGTAGGATAGATCAATGGAGGCAACGTCGGTGCCTGAACCTACCGACTCTAGGCTAGTGCGACCGATCTGGAGACATTGCATGTACTTAAGTTGCCAGTTAGTTGTACAAGGTTATCAGAGAGCAGCCACAATATCTGGCATAACTAGTCCCCCACATGTGCATAGACCACTGCAAACTTACTAATGGCGGATGAAGCATGAAGGCGGAGGGCTCAAGCATGGAATAGCGTAAATAAAGCAGCAGCTAAGGTGTGGGAAAAAGTATGAGAAGTATGACGCTAGAATGCCTTTGCACTCGGCGCTTCGCGAGGGCTGGTTTAGACGCCCAAGGTAGCCTTTATACCAGAGGCAAAGCTGCGTAAGCATCAGCGCTGGCTCTTTTTTTAGGCCTACGCGACAATGTATGCGAGGACTTACATAGAGCGACTTGTCAGCCGTTGTATACCATGCAAACATCTGTAGACATTAAAACATTCATTCGTTGCAAAATCTAGCCTAAACATATGTAGCCATGTGCCTTGATGTGCTGCACGCTATAAATATACACCAGAGAGCTCACCAGGAAGCTCTCGGTTAATTTGCTGGATTCTATTCTTAGCGCCCTTCAAAGTTCTTGCGACATCTCAGGCGACCACCAGCCAAGGTAGAGAGCATGTCGGCTCGCACAGGTGGCCAGAGCTGGCGAGCTGACATTTGATGTGGCAAGTCACCAGGACACATTAAAGCATGGGGTTTGTTTTTCCTCTCTCTTGAACCGGCCTTCTATAGCTTTTTGCTTCGAATCAAACGCTTAATTATGAGATTATTGCCGCTTGTCTCAATTCTAGCAGCGGTTGCTACCACAGCAATACTAGGCGTATCAGTTGTCAGCGCTCATCCCGTCCCAGACCAGCGTCAAAACTTATTTGGCCACATGGAAATGCCCGAGCACTACACATTCGATACTAGCGCTCAGGGTCCACCTAGGCTTATCGATATCCTGGCAATGGAGAAGAGTGCAACCATCGCAATGGACGCAATTATGCAAAGCGAGTCGCTCGTGCGCGCAATCAGCGGAGACTCGACGGACTTTAAGAATGGCCTTACTCTGCTCTTGCCAACTAACGAGGCCTTTCGCCAGGCAGGGCCGACGCCAGAGAATTTGGAGCTCGTGATGCAACGACACTTTATTCCGCAAGTAGCGTCTTTAAAGTCGATGACTAGTGGTGCCACTGTCGCCTCATACAAAGATGCAGCCGCTCTGCGCTTTTGGTCAGAGAATGATGTCGTTTATGTTAAGGCCGACTCGCGAGAGAAGGCACAGGTCAGAGGCGCTGGTGTGCAGGCAGGCACTGGCATATACTTCCTAGTCAACCAACTTTTCATTTAGTAGCGTAATGTCTAATTTATCATTTTAATTGCGATAATATCACATGGGTGCCAAGAATGGCGATTAGTACTGCCTTTTGGCTTTCGTCAGCAATCACAGGTATCAGTGGGCTGATTACAAGTGGGTCGGTCTATCTCATGTGTCGCTCTTTTTTTGTCTTCTCTTGAAAGTTTGCTGAGGAGAAATCGTTTTTACTTATTGTCCAATTAAATAGAGCAGCTGAATCACTGCTCTACTCCGTTCTCGCTCAAATTCGGTGTTTCTTTTCAAGCGAATGCAGGCATATTCGCCAGGCCTGTTTGGCACATCTCTAGTGCATGGATTCCAGGAGGTTCTAAGCACGCTCAGGCCGCGCAATGTCGTGGTGGTTAGCAACAAAGGCGCAGCGGCTGACACGGGTAGCAGCAAGGGCTCTCAGCAGGTCCCAGCAAAGCCAGAGTCGCTTGTTGGCTCTACTGAGCTGTTTAGTGATCCAAGCATGAAGGCAGTCACGAATACAAGTGTGGCAGAGAATGCTATTGCTAAAGGTAAGGTTATGTTGCTAGCCGAGCCTTGCAACCAGCTGTAACCCTTGCTGCCAAGGCTGCTGCTGACCTGTCTTGATGACCCTTATGTCTTAATATCTGTTTATGTAGACACAGTAGCCGGAGCGATCCAAGCTACCAGCAGCGCCTCGGCAAGGCTCTCATTATTGGCTTCCGTTGTTGGGCGCGGGTCCTATTTAGGACCAGGATCAAACGCGCGTGGGCGCTGGCAACTCGGGAACCGGGCTTATTTTGCCTCGCGGTTGCGGCAGTTTTCCACGCAGACGCCAGCAGCTAGGTGGGGATCATACTCAAGCTCGACATCGCGACAGAGCAGCGGCAGGGATTCGACTCCAGCCAACTACCCCTTTGATTTTACTGTCCAGCGACGCCTATCCTCGCTAAAGGAAAAGGCGGACTCGCATGTGGACAGCATCGAGGCCCAAAATACATACTACCGCGAGATGCTAAGGCCTAGTATGCGTGGGAGCAGGGCGCCAGTGGTTGTCACTAGGATTGAAGAGGGGCACTATGCTGCCGACTTGACGACTTTGCAACTGTACCTATCGGCGCTGATGCAGAGCAGATCTGCGCCCGAGCGGGCGGCTATGCGCCTGGTCGAGATGCTCAAGAACCAGCCACGGCTGGTCAAGCAGCTAGTGGGCACGACCGGCACTGATGGCTACGAAAAGGTGCTACAAATGCTGGCAAAATCTAGTGGGCTAAGTGGTGCTGCCGAAGACGGCTTTGGCGTTGGCAGCTGGCAACAGGAGACGCCGCAAAGGCCTAGCGAAAAGAGGGACAGTATGCAAAGCGACTTGTACTATGATGAGAGCGCTGAGGACTATGCTCGCCAACAGCAGCAGCAGAATAGGGATAACCTAAACAGCGGCACTGCCGACCAGCCAGTGCACGTCGTCTTGCAAGAAAAGAGCAGCTCGGCGGTGTGGACGGGCGTAAAGTGGATCATCAGCACGCTGCTGTACGCCTTTTGTATCTTGACCTTGGTAAACATTGTCCTCGAGAGCACAGGCATGATGAAGGCGACAAACGTGTCTACGGAATTCAAGCCCGAGCCCATGAAAACACCCGTGCGCTTCACAGATGTTCAGGGCTGCGAGGAGGCCAAGGGCGAGCTGGAGGAGCTAGTTCAATTCCTGAAGAACCCGCAGGACTTTACCGAGGTTGGCGGCAAGCTCCCAAAAGGCGTGTTGCTCACTGGTCCTCCCGGCACGGGAAAGACGCTGCTAGCGAGAGCAGTCGCTGGAGAGGCTGGCGTGCCGTTCTTCTTTATGAGCGGCAGCGAGTTTGACGAGGTCTACGTTGGCGTCGGCGCCTCGGTGACCGGCGACACGCCAGTGTTAGTCAGAGACGAAGCTGGTACCCGCCTAGTGCCCATTGGCGACTTTATCGACAGCAGATACCCTGGTGAGCAAGAAGGCTACACGATCCCTGTGAGCGGATTGCAGACGCTGGGATACGACGGCGACGCCAAGCTGGATCGTTGTGCGTGGAAGCAAGTGCGACAGGTGTACCGCCACAAAGTTGACGAGATCTACCGGGTAAAGTATCTGGGTGACACTGTCAGCATGACCGGCGACCACAGCGTTTTCATTCGTAATGGCACAGGCGTCAAGGTTGTTCAGGCTCGCGAGTTGCGTGTTGGCGACTTTATGGTCGATCTTCCGTACTCGCACACCACCAGTGCTGGGTTAGAAGCGACCGAGCAGGCGTATATCTCGCCTCAGCTGGCGCGCCTACTTGGTGTGTTTTCTGCCAAGGGCCAAGTTGATGCAGACGACAAGCGCTATGCTTTGGGCAGCTCTGAGTACGAGCAAGACCTAGAGTCGATGGTAGCAGGGTTGGTTGGCACCGCTATGAGTGCGCCTGCCAGCTCGTCATCTTTGGATCAGTTCTTCGCTGCTCAGTGCGAAGGCCCGGCTGGCGCAAGGCAGCTTCCCGAGCTCTTGTGGACGGCTCCCGTGTCGCTTTTCCGTGCGTACTTGAACGGCTACTTGCGTGGACACGGCGCAAAACTAGCCACGGATGCGCCTGTGGTAGTCAACTCGACGGAGCACCAGCTGCTTCGTCAGATCACCTGGCTGGCCTCGATGCATGGGATCCGGGCTATCCTCACAGGCCCCTCGTCGGCAAATAACAGCAGTGTCCCTGGCGATGGCCAACTTCCAATCTGGACCCTAGAGGTCGGCAGTGGCGGCAACGATAGCAGCGACGGCGAGTCTCAGCACAAGCATGCCGCGATCGAGAGCATTGAGCGCGTGCCTTACAGCGGATTTGTGTATGACTTTTGCGGCTGCGACAACGAGGCGTTCTTTGGCGGCAATAACCCCGTGCTGCTGCACAACAGCAAGATGCGCTCGCTGTTCTCAGCCGCACGCGCCAAGGCACCCAGCATCGTGTTTATCGACGAGATCGATGCCATCGGCTCCAAGCGTAACCCGCGCGACCAGACATACATGAAGCAGACGCTCAACCAGCTTTTGGTCAATCTTGATGGCTTTGAGCAAACCGAGGGAGTGATCTTTATGGCGGCGACCAATTTCCCCGAGGTCCTTGATCCCGCACTCACACGACCTGGCCGCTTCGATCGGGTGGTGCAAGTGCCGCTGCCAGATGTGCGCGGGCGGGCGGCTATCCTCAAGGTGCACTCGAAGAAGATCCAGTTGGACAGCGATGTTGACCTCAATATTGTGGCCCGTGGAACGCCGGGATTCTCGGGTGCTGAGCTGCAGAATCTCTTGAATATCGCTGCTATCGAGGCCACCAAGCAACGCGCAAAGAGGGTGTCGAACAAGCACCTAGACTTTGCCAAGGACCGGATCTTGATGGGCAGCGAGCGCAAGTCGGCCGTCATCACGCCCGAAGCCAAGCTGGCTACGGCGTACCACGAGGGCGGCCACACCTTGGCGGCCATGTACACGTCGGGGGCCATGCCCTTGCACAAGGTCACTATCATGCCGCGCGGACATGCGCTGGGCGTAACTATGCAACTGCCCGAAGCCGACAAGGTCTCAACTAACAAGACTGAATACCAAGCAATGCTTGATGTGTGCATGGGTGGTCGGGCAGCCGAGGAACTGGTCTATGGCCTTGATGGAGTCACTTCGGGCTGCTCGAGCGATCTGAGGAAGGCTACACAAGTGGCCACTGCCATGGTCTCGCAGTTTGGAATGAACGACAGCGTTGGCTTGGTCTCCTATACCGAGGAGGAGATTGCCCGGCTCTCTGCTGAAGGCCGAGGTGCCATCGAGGCCGAGATCCGCCAGTTGAACAAGGCTGCCAACGAGCGCGTCATGAAGCTGCTCTCGAACCATCGTGAGGAGCTCGAGCGCCTGGCGTTGGCACTAGTGGAGTACGAGACGCTGGATAAGAACGAAATTGAGCGCGCTGTCAAGGGCCTGCCCATCGAGCGTGACCCTGTCTCGGCATAGCAAAGCGCATTTTTTAAAATATAAATCTCGGATACAGCTTCGTCATAAATATAGATAGTTTTATAGCTTTTATTTCCCCCTTTAAACACACTGATGTAGCGCCTAGACTGTGGCTTTGCGTCCTCCCCCATCCATAGTGCAATTTACTGGGAAGTGGACAAAGACCAGATCACACACGCACTGGTGCACACAAAACGAGAAATAAAAGAAAAACGCGGGCGGTCCACAAGCCGACCCAATTCGACACTCCTTTTTAGCGGGTCTACACGGGGTTAGCAAGATAGAAAATTAGCAGGGCAGCAATAATATAGTAATAGCAAAACGCATTTCAAATCAAGCAACACATACCTTGAAGAAGCCAATATCGTTGGCGTACTCGCGGAAGCACTGACGGCAGATGTTGAGCTCGTACTTGCGGATCAGACCGGCCTGGTGAGTGCACACGCGGCACTGACGGCTACCCTTGCCGTAGCGGCGGGGGCGGGAGAACCAAACGTTGTCGTGGGCCATTTTTCAAGGGTAATTTGTCAATTCACTTGTGTTAAAAAGTGGAATGTTGCGGATCGTGCGTTCCGGGTGGGTTGAGTAGAAATTAGCTTGGTGATGACTACAAGAAGCAGAAAAGAGAGAACCTGCAATTCGCTTCCGTGGCCTGCACCCGCTCTTTCCCCTCTGAAAAAAACTTGCCAGGGTTGCTCAACCAGATTACACGTGATATACTGTAGGGAAAGAAATTGATTAAAAATGATCTAGATCAGCTAAGCATCGCCGATCGATGCGACATACTCATCAACGCCCTTTTCAAGCAGTGCCAGCTTGCCGCCCTGCAAGGAATAGCAGTCGTCGGCAGTTTGGCGCACGAAATGGCGGTCGTGAGAGACGATGATAACCGTGCCCTCATACTCGTTGATGGCCGAAATCAGGCCTTGGACGGCGTACATGTCCAGGTGGTTGGTGACTTCATCGAGCAGCAAAATGTGCGGGTTGGTAAACAGCATTAGAGCCATCGCCATGCGCGCACGCTGGCCACCGCTGAGGGTGTAGACGGGGCGGGTGGCCAGAGGACCGCTCAGCTCAAACGAGCCCAGCCACCTCCTGGCGTCGCCCTCCTTGGTGCCTGGGTGGTTCTCCATGAGCATCGACAGGCCCGAGGCGTCGACGTCGGAGAGCTCGTCGACAAAGTGCTGCGTGTAGTGGCCAATGCGCAGACGTGCTTGCTGCTCGACAGAGCCCTTGGTCGGGGCCAGCTCGCCCTTGATGATATTGACGAGCGTCGACTTGCCGCAGCCATTAAGGCCCAGCAGAGCAATGTGGTCGCCCATCATGATGCTCATACTGATGTTGTCCAAGACGACGCTAGAGCCGCCCTGGGCCTTGCTGCCGCCGTAGGCAAAAGTGACGCCCAGCAGTGAGACCAAGGGACCAGCGTTGCGCAAGGTCTCGGGCTGAGGAATGCTAAAGTCAACGTCCTTCTCGGCCCGCTCTAAAATGATCTCTGGGCGCTGCGTATCGTGGTAACCAGCCCAGTAGCTCACCTTGAACCGAGTTCCGTCTTCGTTCTTGTCGCTGCCAGCCAGGCGGTCGAGTTTCTTCTTGCGCGAGGCCACTTGTCCCAGCACTTTGGAGTCATTGGATGAGCGCGCATGCTTCATAAAGCTGTCAATGGACTTTTTGACATGCTCGCGACGACGCTCGAGGGAGGCCAGCTGGCGCTCCTTCTTGCGACGCAATTCGTCCTCGGTCTGCTCGTACTCGTCGTAGTTGCCCGGGTGGTAGGTCAGCTTTTTGTCCTTGACGCGAATGATCTCTCGCGAGACTGCGTTGAGAAAGTCGCGGTCATGCGATACACAGACAATAGTGACGCCTTCCAGCGCCACGAGATAGTCTTGGAGCCAGGCAATGGCAGCTAGGTCGAGATGGTTGGTGCACTCGTCGAGGAGCAAAATGTCTGGCTCGACAAACATGGCCTGAGCCAGGGCAACCCGCATGCGCCAACCGCCAGACAATAGCTTGACTGGTCCGTTTTGCATGGCCTCGTCGATATCCAACTCAATGAGAATGGCGCGCGCCCTGGCCTCGGCTGAGTGAGCATCCATGCTGTCGAGCTCAGCATACAGCGTGGCCAAGACATCTGCGGCCACTTCGCCATCAGACTTGCCGTTGGCATAGAGCGCTTCTCGGATCTCTGATAGCATTGACTTCTCAGCCTTTAGCGCCACGCCACGTGCCGCCTTGCCACGACGGCCGCTTCGCAGGGTAGCAATCTTCTGGGCCAGATAGATTCTCTCATTGCCAACACGTGCAATGTACTTGTCTAGCGCCTCATGCAGGGCGTCAGGCGATTGAAGGGAGCGCTCAATCATTTGCACGTCGTCGACACGTTTTTGGCGCTCAGTGTCTGCAGCCAACACGGTGTCAATTACGCTGGCGCTGGTGTCGATAACATCTAGCTGCTGGACATAGAGCGTGCGAATGTTCTCAGGGAACCCGACCAAGGTTTTGCTGCCGATAACGGACAGCAATGTGCTCTTGCCAACGCCGTTGCGGCCCACCATGCCGTAGTGCTGCCCGGTCTTTAGCCAGAGACGGGCGTCGACCAGGAGCTCAGACTCGCCAATGACTACGTTGACGGACTTTAGATCGACTTCCTTCGACAAGGTAACAATCGTCTCGTTGTGGAACCGCGACTGCTGAGAGTACGCCTGAACAATTGGCGCCTCTACCCTGGATGCTGCAGCGGGTTTGGGCGATTGCTCCTGCTGCGCAGCCTTCCCGTTAGCCGGAGTAGCAGGACGCGCCGAAGCAGGAGCTGGCGCAGATACGGGGGGCGTTGCCAGTGGCCGCGGCTGGCTAGCGCTGGGCAGGAGAATAGGCCCCTTGGAAGCAGCGACAACGGTGCTGGTGGCCTCGCCATCCACGCTGAGTTTGGCAAACATTGCCTCGAGCTCTGTGTCAGACATTCCCGCATCGGTCAAAAATGGCTCGGCAGCGTCGCGCAAGGCAGTAGTATCGTTGGCATCAGCCGCCTCAACGACGCTAGTCAAGTACTCGATGGTGTCGTCATCGATAGCAGCGCGGACAGCAACGGGGATGGCGGCTAAAAGATCCTTAATGGTGATCATGGAAGAGCAAAAGATGGAAGCAGAGGTCGCAGATAAGCAAAAAATAAATAAATTGTAGCGATGCTGTAAAGTGAGTAGCTCAGGTTTGTGGGTGATGTGGATTGAAAGCGACAGGGATGTGCGCCCCTCTTTTTAAAGAGCCCCCGTGAAAGTAGGTGGGCGAGTACCGCAGCAAAGCACAAAAAGCCCCCCTTCTATCTACGAAAAAAAAAGAGGGAAGCCGCGTTCGTTAAAATTCGCTACCGCAGCTGCCTACACTATTTTAGCCAAAATCTTTTAAGTAGTAGCCATCCGAGCAAACTCCGCTGGCCGCAGCACCTCGTCAATTATTGCTGATATGTGTACACGCCTTTTCTTAACTCCAAGGAGTGATGCTGGGATTTGCCTTGCGAAGCGAGTCCACACAATATAAAGCCTAAAAAAGAGTCATCGATTGCTCATGCTGATAATTGGTAGGCACTCTACTTGCTAAGGTCAATCCGGCATTATCTAGTACCGCAGGCTTCCCACAGAGAATGTCTCGTCTGCTTCATTGCTGGATGACAGCAGCGTGACACCAATTTTCCCTTGTACAAGCCGCCATACAGTTTGAACATTAGAGCCACGACGATGGATGCCTGAGAGTGTGTCTTTTACTCGTAGTCATGCCGCTGCGTCGAAATGGCGGTATAAATACAGCGTGTTCTGCCCTATTCTGCTTTTGGATTCAGCACCAGCAGTCACCTGCCTTTTTTACAAATCTTACGACGTATTCCCAGCCATGAAGACCTCCATTGCCACCATCTCTTGCCTTGCTGTCGCCGTCCTGGCTCAGACCCACATTGCACCTGCCGGCTACGCTACTATCTCTGCCCCCGCTGGTGAGGCTACTCCAGCCGTCGAAGTCCCCACTGGCCAAGCTCCTAGCATGCCCCAGACTGCTCAGTCGCCACAAATGCCTGGATCGCTGACTCATTCGCTGCTGGCCCGCCTGGCCTCGTACTTTGACATGTCCCGCCAGCTGAATCCTGACACAACTACGCCTGTTATGACTGCCGAGGTGTTTGATCCCACGATCAACAAGATCACTCACTTTTCGATGAACATAGTCCAATCTGGCGACATCTGGTACCTCCCTGTGTGCACTGTTGACTCGATCACTGCTGCGGGGTCTGCCGCTGCTCCACCTGCGACTGAAAGCTGCCAGTATGGCATCCAGCTCACTCCTGTGCCTCAGAATGCCATGAGGATGGTGATGCGAGTTGGGCGCACTATGTTCAGGGCTATCGAGGCTGCTGCCAGGGAGCCCACGCGCTTTTGGTTTGGCCGCCCTTCTACTGGCATGACTTTTATGCCCGGACAGTAATCAATGTGCTCAAATGTATCTTGCATTCTTTAGTGTATTTTTTAGGCCCTCTAGGTGATCATTTGCCCAACTAATACACTATTTTTCAAGCACGCTCATTTGAACACCACTCGACAAAAAATCCATACCCCTACATGCCCTCTTTTCCGGGCGCGCAGCCATTCCCCAACCTCTGGCGCCTGCAAGTCTAGTATGCTTACCCTTTGGCGATGACAGTGTTCCGGGGCAATGCGGCTACGCTGGAATCTCTAACTCATGACTGACTTCGAGACATATAGGATCATTCAAAGATTTAGAGGCTTCACACCAGTCTTCCCAGACTACAGTATGTCCAGGTGACGCTGAATCCAGACACCGAGCCAAGGTTCTTTGGATCGGACATTGACTACGCGCGATTTGTACTGAGTATCGGATCTGATGTACCCGCCCGTATGATATTTGGCTCCTTTATTGAAGCTGGGATTTGACCTGTATTCCCAGCGTTTGGCGAGTGTACCGGCATTCAAGTTCTAAATTTTGGAACTTTGCTCCTGACCCTCTGGGACGCTATTGATTTGATAAGGGCACTCCCTCTTCTGTCGGACCTATATGCCTCGTTCCCGTGCTTGGTCAGCTGCCCAACGGAGCCACCAAGCACAAGCTACTCGAGTATGTAATTGCAGACTAAGCCCCGACTGGACCGCGCTTCCGTTGCTGGAGCTATACGCATTTCAACAGCGGCAGCATCAATAACTGTGCGCTGCATGTTGCTGCTGACTTTGGTTTGCCCAAACTTTGACAATGCAGCGATAGGTGCAATCGATTGACCGCTTTTCATGGCACATATGAAAAGACTGATCTCAGTGGACGGATTCAGACCACATGCGACTCGGCTGCGGCGCTTGCTTTTTGGCGGATCTGGAAACAAGATTCCCAACATCAAAGCTGTGCAAGCAAAGGAGCAAGCAATGGGCTTAAGAAGGAGCCGGTAGCCTATAAAAGCTGGGCGATAGATTTTATTTGGATGCTGTAATCTAAGAATATATCCAATCTGCAGTGTTTGTGACATCGTTTGCTCTCGTGGCGGCTGGGTGCATTGCATTCATTCCGCCGCCAAAGCTGTTTAGCCGAGATTGGCTAGCAGCGCTTTAGGATAAACTGCGGGCTCCCGTGTTTGCTCTAAGCACCCATTCGCCCAATCACATCAAGAGCGGCACTATACTCAGCAACACTGCGCCTGAAGGCAAGGGGTGATAATGTGCTGTTGTCATGCTTCAGTAGATGGGACTGGCAGAACTCAATGCATCTTTTCCTCTTTTTTCGCTTCGCAAAGTTCCAGTCGCTTTAATAGTATTGTATTCTAGCCCACCAAATAACGGACACCCACACTTGCAAAGAGAGGCACAAAGTAGGGACCATCCTGGCCTTTGCACGACTGTCCCTTGCGCTCAGAGGATTTGCACTCGACAGTTCCGCCTACGTGCGCTCGAGTTTGTTGTCATTTCCGGGTTTGCTGGAAAAATAAAAGTGCTGCTTTCGCCCTCTTTTCCTTTAGCTCTCACTTTTTTTGCCCTATATAGTGCAACGCATTTGCTTTTCCATTCGCACTTTTCTTGTTTTTCTTTCTTGCACTTGCATTTCTTTTGCCGCATACTACAGCCTTGACTGCGGCACGCCACCTTTTTTCTTGTCTCACAACGCCAAGGACCTTTTGGGAGGCCTGTAGCAGGGATGCCGTATCGTCACCAGGCAGTGCCGCGCAACTCGCGGCGGGCCAGCGGCAATTCGGACAGTTCGTTTGACGACTCGGAGGGCGAGGACCTACCCGAGTCCATTGTTGGTCCTATTGAGATTCCAAAGTCGCCTTCGCACCCATCGTCTTCACGCGTAGACTCCACACCAGTAAGTACACTTCCCTATAGGGGAGATGAGGGATAATAGCCATACCTTGAGGACAATTGTCATTTGCTGTGCCGTATATAACGGGATAGGCACATTGTTGCCCGCAACCCGTCCCCACTTTGTTTTTTTACCTCCTCCCTCCTTCCAGGAACCTCCTCGGTATTGTCAACAAGAGCGCGCAAAGGCCCATGTCACCCAAAAAATTTATGCGTAAACATTGAGCTCACTCTTTCACCATTGCTTTTTTAAATAGGGTATGAAGGCGCCGTCGCACATAAACTTTTCGTCCAGCCCGCAATCGTCTTATCGCCACTCGCATATCGCCAGTTCAGCACCGCAGTGGGGATTTCAAAACATGGCTGCCACCGACTCTAGATGGCCGCCGCAGCTCTACCGACAGTGGTTTGGCGCCATTACTGAGGGCCGTTCAATCCAGGTGCATTCGATTCTGGCGGACCACCCGGACGTGCTAAACATGCGGCGAAAGGAGTCAACGCCCTTCCACATGGCGCTCACGCACATTGCTAGCGAGTGGCTCGGCAACGACACCTCGGGAATGGACGGTCTGCAAGTGGCCATAATGGGGTACAAGAATGCGTATGCCAACTGGCGGCTGGGCAACGGCGCACAAACGGAGCAGATGGCGGGCATGTCTGCCGACCAGATGAAGGAGCACGTAGCTGTGCGCGAGGTGATTTTGGGAGCGCTCATTGATGCCATCTCACCGGAGCAGCTGGACTCGCACTTTTTTGGGCGTCAGCAAAACTCTACCTTGCACTTGGCCGCCTTTTACAACGACGCTAACCTGGTTGAGCGGCTGCTGCGCCAGGGAGCCGCTGTTGATATACCCAATCACATGGGGTTCTTGCCGACTGGAATTACCAATGACAAGCCTACACTACAGTGGTTGTCCATGTACCGCGGCCAATTGCGTGGTACAAGGTACCAGATCCCCGCTGAGCCGGAGGAGTCCGCAAACTACCATGTCGATGATGATGTCTCTGCTATGGCTCAGCCGCTTGGCTCCTCTGCTCATTTTGCCGAGTCGGAAGTCGAGATGGAGATGCTTGAGCAGTTCAGCGATGATGAAGACGATGACGCCTGTGAGACGTCGTACATTAGACGCTTTGGCGACATGTCGCGTATCCCCATGGTCTCACAGCAGGGACTTGCCGAGGAAGCCATACAGCAAGGCGGCGAGCTGCCCGACGCACACGAGAGCGGGGATGATGAGCCTGACAATGTCTCTGTGGCCTCGTCTTGCGACAGAGGGGGTCTAGGATTGGGTGGCAGCAAATCCAGCCTGGCTAGAAAATCGCCCGAGGCTGCTCCATCGCGTCAGCGTGTGTTCGAGGGCAAGGTGAACTCACCGAACGAGCAGGCCAGACCGGCTAGTCGGGGGTCAATGACAAGCGGAGCTAGCGATATGGCTTACGGCCAGCAGCAGCCCTTGTCAAGCACGCATAGCATCGTGTCTTACCACACAGCCAGTGGCACTCCTATCGAGGAAGAAGCTCGCGAGCAAGACATGAGCGAGGACGATAGGAACGCTACTGTGCGGCTCAAGGTGGATGGCGATGAAATCGACGACCAGATCGACGATATATTTAGCGACTCTGACGATATTGTGCAGCACGAGCCCTCGTATTGTCACACGGGCTCGGGGCTGTCTACGATGTCGTCGGGATCCGTCACGCTACAAGCGATGACCAACGCACTTATTTTGACCGTTCCGCCAAGGGAAATGATGCAGCCTATTATCTCTGCGTTCCCCGTGGAGCTGCCCGAGGTGTCACTGCGCTCTATGAGCGAGATACCCATGACGAACAAGGTTGTACAGCAAGTGAAGAGCGACTCGGGGCTACAGCGGGCCACTAGTCCCTTTATCTTCCGCGACTCGCTGTACGAACTGATCATGGGCAAGTCGCCAAGCCGGCAGAGCGGCGCTAGCGTTTCGGGGTCAGTTGCTAGCAACACTATCTCCAATGGGTCGACGTTCGGATCGTCCAAGGATAATTTGTCGCTGGCTAGCGGTGGCCCTCTACGGTCGCCGACGTCGCCCACGGCGCATATCAGCCCTACGAGCACGTCGTTTGACGACAACTGCTCCCCGTCGCATACCGCTATATCATCGCCATCGAATGATACGGCCTTTGCCAACTTGATGACACCCACTGCGGCTGTGCCTGAGGAAGCCGTGGTGACGGCGACTGGGTCGTTTGCCGAAGATGCAGTACCAACAAGCACTGATGATTTTGTGGATGATTCTTTCAGCTATGATCATGATGCAGCAGCAAGTGATGACGGAGGCTCGTCGGGTAGCTTGCGCTCGGTATCTCCTGTGCCGGGTCCAAGGCCAGACGCCATGTCCTTGTTCGCGCCTATGGATGAGCCAGGTAGCAGCGATGCTCGCGAATTTACGCCCGAGTACTCGGATGACGCCGCAGTAGATGTCGATGCGCTGCTAGAGTCTGAGCACGAGCGGGCCTCAGTACCTTTGCCTGAGCAAGCGCAAGGTGCCAGAGAGCAGTTCCCGCCGCCTGCCGACATGGCATTCCGCGCGGGGCGTATTGGGCGGCGCCTAGGCCGAGCGGCAGCGGCTGAGCTCTTGCATGAGGATACTGGGTTCGGCTCAGAGCCGACCCTTAGCTTTGGCCAGTCCAAGGCATCCGTCGATGGCTTTGACAAGGCGGCGACACGGTCCTCTGCAGCTACCAGTGAGGGCGAGCCCGAGTCACCGCTGGCTATGGACTCTGCTGAGCCCCATGCCCCGCTTACCCGTGATAAGCGCGACCAGTATCTGCAGACGCTAATTAGCCGTAATACCATGCGTGGGTCACCGGCGTCATCGCCTCAAAAGCGCAACGTCCACGCAGGCATTGCTGGTGTTATTCGCGCGGCATCGCCAGCCTTTTCTGCTAGCGATGTGGCTGGTGGCAGCGGCGATGAAGGTGATAATGAGAATGAGGGCTTGGTGCCGCCACTAACTTACAGCTTCCGCCAGCGCCACATCTCTAAGCGCAGCGAGGGGTCGATCGACTTTGGCGTGTCACGCAGCCCTAGCGCCCTGGGCGTGCGTGACCGGTCGCTTGAGGGCGATGCGCCTCGTAGCCGTCCACCCTCATCGCTGATGAGCTCTCGCGAGGCGTTGTCGGTCAGCGGTGCGTCGATTAACGGGCGGATGCGTGCGAGCACTATGAATGTCACCTCACCTACTGCCTCAACTGCTCCACAGGCTAGGCCTGAGACGCCTACTCGCAAGGTGTCGCCATCCTTGGCGGTGCTCAAGAATCGTAGCTTGGTGTCTAACTCGCCAGCCAAGCTGTCTGCGGCTAACAATGGCTCAGAGCAGTCGCCGACGGGTGCTAGTCCTGCTACTGCGGCACGTGTGCTCGCACTGAGCACTAGCAGTCGCGTTCGAGCTATGAGCACGCCTCCAGAGTCCCGCCCACCGTCGTCCCTGCTATCTGCCAAGTCCAACGTGAGCACCGCGCGTATTGGGCGGGTGGCGGCGCTGTCCCAGAACTTTGAGCGGCAACAGAGCAATGCCCTGCCACATCGCATCTCTATCCCCATGCGGCCTGACAGTGCTGCTGACCATCATGGCGTGGTTGTTGCCTCGGCTCCGCTTGGCGGCCATCGCACTGATTTTGGCCAGCCTGTCGCTCGGTCTACTAGCATCTCTAGCTCGCATAGCACGGGCGCACATGGCCAAAGCACCAAGGCTAGTCGAGATGGGGGCTTGGAGTCGGCGGTAGTTGATGCTGCTGATGGCGGCCACGAAAGTCAGCAGCAGCAGGAAGAGCAGCCACACCACCAGCCCTCGCCTCCTCCACCTCCACCCGCTAGTGGCGACGCGCCACCGGGTGGCTATGGCGCCGGAGAGAGCGGCGACGGCAATGGCGGCGACGAGCCCAGCCCTAATCCGCGCGCAATGACCCTTGAGGCCGCTGGCACTGACAGCAACGGCAGCACTACCAGCCACAGCAGCAGCTTGGATGCGAACCGCGGACTGGCCGCTAGCGCACAGTCCAGTGCCAGCGGCGGGTTGAGCGCCGCATTGCTCATAGACTCGCACACATCGGCTGATATTGGATCATCGATATTCTCGTCGACTGAGTCTGGCAAAGACTCGACGCCCACTACCTCGCGTCGTGATGCCGAGGCTGAGCGCAAGAACCGCTTCAAGGAGCTGGCTAACCGACGCAAGAGCGGCACGCTGGAGCGCATCTCCAACAGCGGCGTAGTCAAAGCGCGCAGGGCTCTGTTGGCTGCCAGTGAGCCACCAAGCTCCTCATCATCATCCTCGTCGCCCAGACGTGCTGCTGGCCCGGCAAAGCCAGCTGCCAAGGTACGGTTTGCGGCTGTGGGGGAGGAGGTTGAGCAAAGCTCGTCGTCTAGTGACCGATTTCGCGGCGACGGAGGCGTCCTCGAGGTATCGGCAGTAGGTCAAACTAGTGCGGCTGCTTTTTTTGAGGTGCCGGGTGAGGGGCGCGGACATCGAGGAACAGACGACATGGCGTCGTCGTCGTTCAGCAGTGCTGATCTGAACCTCGATGGTTTGCAGCAGGCCAACACGGCTGCCCTTCACCCAGAGCCCGTGGAACCCACCATTCGTGAGCCTGTGCTGAGTAGCAGGCAGTCGTCGGCTGGTGGATCTGGCGAAGACTCTTCTATTCACATCCTGTCGTCGTTTGATACGATGAGTACACCAGAGTCTACGCCGCTGGATAGTGCCCCGGAGAACACCAAGGTTGGGCTGTTGGCACAGTACCATATGAACCAGCGGAGACTTGATTATCGGCTAAAGCGCGTGTCGGGCGAGTCAGAGCAGAGCTATCTCTCTTCGGGACAGAACTCACAGTTCACGGGGGCTATGGATGATGTTGAACTTGGGTTTTGCACTATAGGTGACGCCAGGCATGGTGCCGATGGATCTAGCGACGAAATGTTGGTGCCGAGGTCTAGTGTCTTGGAGGCGGAGGTGGAGGACGTTACTGAGGATATGCTGACACAAGAGTTTCATACCCTTTTGCCTACTCGGCCGAGGTACAACTCGCAGGCTTTGTTTGGGCTGTCGACGGTGGCCGAAGAGGATGAGGAAAGCCGTAATCCCAGCATGGTCGCCAGCGATGCACACCGGTCTGCTGCGGCTATAGATAAGGAAGCAGTGCCGGCTATTCCATCGAGTGTCTCTGAGATGAGTCGTGTGTTGTCTTCCATGTCTACATCGTCATCTAGTGTTGATTCACATCGGGGCCCTGAGATGCAAGAGCGGCGGCACGAGCCACCGGGGTCTCCAGTGCGTGGCTTGAGATCGGCAATGCTTGATGGGCTGGTGGCGCCTCCACGGCCCCTTTCTCTGGCTAGCATGCAGCAGCCGGCTAGCCTTGACGAGGTTGCTGGTGAGTTTAGCGGCATGGTCGCAGACTCTGCAGCAGCCCACTATGAGGATCTAACTCAGTCGCGCACACCGTCATTGGGCTCGCACTCGTTTGATCCGAACATTGTGTTTGGGTACAACTCGGAGGAGAACAGCACGATGGCCAGCCGCAGCAGCTTCGACCGCAGCGACGTATTCTCTGCCGGGCGCCCTAGCTCCGCCGGCAGTCGCGTGCTGTACATGCACCCGATGGACCAGCCCGCTGGCGATGCTCAGGATGGCGGGTACGCGGGCGACAGCGAGTGTCGGCCATCGCGTGCCACTGACTCTGGCAACCGGCCCAGCTCGTCTCGGTGGCGTCAGCAAGCCAATGTGTTTACTGGGTCGGCCGGCAGCATTCACCTGGGCACTGATGACGGTGGCTTTAGCAGCGGTTCATCGGATGCGTCAGGAAAGGACAAAGGCACCAGTGGGCTGCCAGAGATGCAGCAGATCCACCCCAGCACAAGTCGGCGCTTGGAGCCGCCAGCCACGACGGTCGAGGCCATTGAGGAGGATCTGTCGGCTGATGAGGAGCCGATTCCCAAGATGCTGTTCCTCGCGTCGCAGGACTTTGAGGGCTACCGGCCTGCCGGATACCATATCCAGGAGCACCGCGAGGAGATGCGCAAGATCAAGCGCGAGCGCAAGGAGGCAGCCAAGCAGGGCATCACCTTGCCGGAGTACAAGCCCGAGCGCATCGTGTCTCCGCTGTGGTTTATGGAGAACAACTACCTGGAGCCCCTGCCGCCGGATCTGCACCAGATGATGCTCTCTGAGCGCGACATCTGCGAGGCGCTGAAGACGCACAGGGGGCGGCAGCACTCTACGGAGCACCCGGAGCTTAAGCGCGAGCTGGAGACATCGTCGACTATCTCTCTGCAGCGGCTGCGCGACGAGCTAGATGGCACGGCCAGCGAGAATGACCACGGCACGATCAAGGCCCTGACTAAGCGGCAGCATAAGCGGGCGCGCAAGTCGGGGATTGCGGGCATGTTTAACGACACCGATGTGACGGGGCGGCGCAAGTCGTTCCTCGACAGCGTCGACATCCCAGTGTCGGACGCCAGCGCTAGCGACAGCGATAGTGACGAGAGCGTTGGGCAGTGCGCGGGCGGGCTGAGGGCCGACGAGGCGTTTGGGCCCATCATCTCGCAAGAGTTCCAGGCCAGCGGGCACGAGCTGTATAGGCGGCCCATTATTCAGGGCCCGCCCCCCAGCGCGGCGCCGCGCAAGCGCCTGGTGCTGCGAGCGCCGCGCAACAACAAGACGTTCTCGGAGCGAGTGATGGATGAGCTCAACGAGATCAACGTCACTGTTCGCACCGACGTGCACGGGTCGGTCAATGTGCGCTCTGCGGGCAAGCTGGTTGATGCGGCTGATGGCACAGTGCGGCCGGCGTCGGTGCCTAGGTACGTGTCGGCGCTGAGCGGGGTGCCTGCCGGGCCCTTCTTCCAGACACCCAAGGCGTCGGCCACAGCAGGCTACCTGTACATGCGCATTCTCAGCATCGAGGATGTCGAGGGCAAGCCCGACTCCCTGTACTTTGTCATCCGCAACGGCATTGACACGCTGGCCACGACGCCCGTGGCCGTGGGAGGGATGACCGGCACCACTGTCAACCAGGAGT
This sequence comes from Coemansia sp. RSA 2050, assembly GCA_027578835.1. Lineage (NCBI taxonomy): Eukaryota > Fungi > Kickxellomycota > Kickxellomycetes > Kickxellales > Kickxellaceae > Coemansia > Coemansia sp. RSA 2050. Next base: position 5,033 of record JANBSU010000037.1, on the reverse strand, counting down.
TCCGCATCCTGACCGATCCCAGCGTGTCCATCACCATGTGGATGCGCTTCCGCAGCGACGCCATAGTCAGCCGCCGCCGCCGCAACGCACCGCCGGGCCCTGGGTGCCTGCCGCCGCTGCTGCGGAGGCTGGTGCGTCGCAATACGAGGTCGCGGATGCGAGGCAGCGGCGACGGCGACAGCGTCTTTGACTTTGCTGGCGGCGCCCGTCGGAGCGCGTACCCTGAGCGCGGGACCAGCGTGGCGTATGGCGATGCCCGGTCGCAGGGCGCCACGCAGGCTGCGTCCAGCGTGTTCTACGAGCCGGGGGCTGACGCTGGGTGGGCATTGGGGAGCAAGGGCCTGGCGCAGTCGCGAGTAACAGAGGAGACTCGCGGCGTGGCGGTGGTGCATGTGGGCGAGATGCTCAGCGAGGTGTTTCTGCGCGGGCTCGTTGACTCGTGGGATGTCGAGAATGTGTGGGAGAGCCGGCGTGGAGCGCGAGTGCAGCTGCAGCTGTTCTTTATTCCCGAGTGCCCGCTGTTCCGTGAGGACGAGCTGCCCCGCACGCTGAGCGAGTGCGAGATGGCCATGGAGGTCTGCGGCTTCCACAACCGGACCCTCAACTCTGGGTTCATGAGCCAGCGGGGCGGCGATACTCGGTTCTGGCGGCGCAGGTACTTCCGCTTGGTCGGCGGCTTCTTGTTTGCATACCATGAGACCTCGCGGGCCCCCAGATGCTTCATCGATCTTAATGACGCGACGAGGGTTGTTGACCATGCTGCCGATCGCCACCGATTGGCCCAGCGTCGCGCTCCGACCCTTGCGGCGCCTCGGAGGCGCCCCACGCATGGCCGCAGCTCCTCCGACCTTGAGCTGCGCCGTCCGACTGCCCGCTTTGCTCCCATGCACGACTATGCATCAGACTCGGAGCCCGCAGACCAGGTTGATGTCGCCGACCCTGCTCTCTTGCAGCGCCAGTCGGCAAGAACTGACTCGGGTATTGTCAGCCTTCATGCCAGCAACGATAATGTCGTGGACCCCGGTATTCAGCACAGCTTCAGTATCGAGTTTGGCGAGGGTGGCTCTATCGAGTTTTACACGGAGTCTGAGAATGAAAAGCGCGTCTGGGTTGAGGTCGTACGAAGGCTTATCGGCGCTATACCAAAGATCCCCTCGTGGCTTATCAAGCTTTTGCACGCTGATGTGTCCAGTCGTATTGGTGCTGATGCTCTGAGGAGTTCTGAGGAGGCTTCTATCGATTCCCATTCGAGCCCTAGCTCTCGCTTCCATGCTTTGGCTCACCCGCATACCTTGCTCTAGCTTTTCTTTTTGTTTGTTTGTTTGTTTGTTTGTTTGCTTGCTTCCTTGATTTCATTATTAACGTTTGGTGTTGTTTCTTGTTGCTTGCAGACTTTTTTCGGCATGTGCCAAGAGAAACCACGAGTGTTCGGAAAGTGCGGCGAATTAATTTCTTGTACCCGTGTAGCTTTCTTCAGTTTTTGCGGAATTGCGCACTCTTATAGTGCGCCAATATTCAAGAACCATTCCAGCGCCAATTTATCCAAGCTTTTTTATATTGACTCGGCGCCTACCTTCTAGGTATGCTCTATTGATCCTAGTTCAGGCAGAGTATGTCAGTCAAAAAAAGAATGAAGTTTTGGACTTTGCGTTTTCAAACAAGTCGTTGGAGCGGCGCTTAATAAACTACAAAGAAAAAATGCCAGGTGCGCTAATTATTTTTATTTGCAGCTGATGCATGAAAAACGTCCCCCCCCTTTCCGCATCTACTCCTGTCACAGGCTAGCGCAAATTTATTTGAGATCGTGTGTGGCCCCCGAAGATAACCAAAAATGGTATAAAAAGGGCGTCTTTCCTCACTCTTTCCTTTCTTTTTCTTTGGTTCCTTACTACAGTACGCAAACCTTCATTCTTTATTCATTGTACTAACAATACTCCACTTTTTACTGCAATCATGTCTGCTGCTCCTGCTTTCCGCTCCGTTGAGGCTACCTCTGCCGAAGTTCTTGCTCTCAAGGCAAAGTCAAGTATAGTATCTACATTGTTTCCCACAACCTCATATCTATGCGCCATCGGTTCCGACCACTTCCCCCTCTCTCCCTCCCACACGATGCTATGCAGGGGGTGTTTAGATCGATGAGATAATGCACGCATTATTACACCCTTTCAAACTCTACACTATTCTTCACAGCTAGATCATGGGATAGATAGCGCAAAGCTGATGACTGGACCTTATCACTAACAGTTCCTTATAATCTCCCTGTGTGTAGACCTTGCTAGTGTATCGCTTGGCTCGAAGATAATCAGCTTTTCGGATGAGTTTTTCGCCGAGGCATCCAACTTGCTAAAGGACGAGGAAGCCGTGTTCCTACCTGAGAAGTTTAACGAGCGCGGCAAGTGGATGGACGGCTGGGAGACCCGTCGCCACAATAAGAACTACGATTGGACCATTATCCAGCTCGGATACCCTGGATCTATTTTTGGATTCGACATTGATACCTCCCATTTCACTGGTAACCACGCGCCCCTCGTCAGTATCGAGGCAGCCAATGCTTCGGAGCAGGAAGTTAGCTCGGGGAAGGCCCAGTTTGTGGAGATCTTGCCCAAGGTGGGTATGAACCCGGGATCGCACCACTACTTTGTTTATGAGGCACCCACTGCTGCGTTTACGCACTTGAAGGTCAATAACTATCCCGACGGCGGTATTGCTCGGCTGCGTGTCTACGGGCAGGTGGTGCCCCAGAATTTGGTGGCTCTCAAGGATGGTTTGGTTGATTTGGCGTTTGTTGGTAACGGTGGACGTGCAGTGGCATGCTCGAACCAGCATTTCTGCTCGCCCTCTAATTTGCTCTTGCCGGGTCGTGGCAAGACCATGGGCGATGGATGGGAGACCCGTCGGTCGCGTACGCCTAACCACTCTGATTGGACTATTCTTAAGTTGGGTGTTCCTGGATTCGTTGAGAAGGTGGAATTCGATACCAGACATTTCTGTGGAAATTTCCCCCCACTCGTTACTCTCCACGGAGCATCGTCGGAGGAGGACGTTCCCGGAGATGTGGAGTGGGTCGAGATTATTAAGGGCGTTCCGCTGACTGCCGATGCTCAGCACTATTTTGACGCTGACGGTGGCAAGGATCGCGCTTTCACTCATGTCAAGTTTACTATGTACCCCGATGGTGGTATTAAGCGTATTCGCATTAACGGTCGTCCTGCATCGAACTAAGTTAGCTATTTATTGTTACCTTTAGCTATAGTACTATTAATTAATGTATTGCTTGCTCATTGGACTTTTTCAATTTGACTTTAGTGTTGCTTGAACATGGCAGTGGATCGATGATAATGCTGTAGTGTTGGATAGCAGCGAGTATAGTCGGCCAGATCGCGATTACGAGTCCATGATCATAATCTTGCGATTATGATTACAAGTGACTATGGCGGCGCTGTTTAAATATGGTGCTACGGGACATTAGTGGTGCGAGATCTCTTGAGTGATTTTAACTCGTATATTTAGGATAATTATATTTAGGGTTTATTCTAAACCCACATAGTACTACCCAACAGTTGCCGTGCAAAGCTGCTCTTTGTACCCAATATACCCCAACGATGTCTAGGTTGCAAAAGAATGTTCCATTTGCTATGCTGCTCTGATTCCTTGATTGATTAGCGTCGTTAGCACGTTTGCTGCTAACAGGCAATGTCTTTTATGTTTGACATTGGGTACATTGGCATTTTTTTAAAAGTTTGTTGTCCAAATGCGCAGGGAGGGAGGCAAGCATGTTAGTCCTAGCTTAGTGTGCTAGGGTTAAAAGAAAAGAGCAAAGAGTCAAATGTAGACTGCATTGCATCTCCAGGAAAGTGCGGGTGAATCAAAATAAAGACAAAGAAAAGAAAAAAGATCAACTTTTTGTGTGGAGAAAAAAAGGCAGCAATGAGTAGCTCGGTTTTGGTATTGCAGCCAGGCCCGATAAAAAGAAGAGCAAAAAGCTGGGACACTCGGTATTCCCATATGGTCACCCACTATAGTACTAACCAAGCTGTAGCCTACTTGTCTACGGAGATCGGGACGGGATCCGGAATTTACAGGCTCATATGGCCCCAGCTGAAGTTCCGGGTCGTGGCGTTGTATATGTAGGGCTAGAAACAGCAGTAATTAGCTGATCTGATTACACTTCGACCTCAAGCGTATCTTCAACTCCAACCTCTAATGTCTTGTCTTCACAAACGCCGGATACGCCGAGAGATGACTGATTATTCACTTGGATAATTTATTGTTTTCTTCCGTGATATTAAAATGTAGCACCTTTGTTGTGCCAAAACAAAAATGATTACACAGCCGGAAGAACTTTTGAAGAGGTGGCCAAGCCTGCTCTAGGTGGCGTGGTTGGCATTTGGTAAAAGCGGCATGAAGTGAGGTTCAGTGACTTGGCACGCTCTTCTAGCATGCTTGCTCTTCTAGGATGCTCGCTCTTCTAACATGCTCGCTACTGCTTCGCCTTTTTGCTACAAAGAGTGTCGCTTGCTGTTGCTCTACGGCACAAAAATGCGAGAGGCCATAGGGCGAAGAGGCTGCTGGAGAGATGGATGGGATGGCACTCCTAGTGATGGTGTGTTTCAGACTGAATTGGCAAGCGTTGCTCCCCTGTAGAATAGAACACTGACCCACTAATGCGCACTAGATGGGAATGATGTATGAGGGCACAATCTGTGTTTTATAATGCGCTATCGGGTAAAGAAAGTGAACGGCTGCACGCAGCAGACCATTCATGGGAAAGCAATTGTCGGCTTTCAGGCACCAGTTGTTTTTCGGGCTTAGCTTGCTTGGAGGGCCTACTGTTCCTTTATCCATATTGCTACCTAGCTTTCTTTCATGGATCGCCCCCCAGGAAATAGTAGGGCAAGCATGATGGCTGTGAACTGGGTGATCGCTGCTGTTGTACTAGCATCTATTGTTGGGGAGAGCGTGGCGGACCCAAAAAATGCTTGCAACGGCTGTTTCAGCGGAGGAAAGTAACAGAGCACTGCTGCTGGTAAAAA